>PYAF01006063.1:133881-150871 GCA_007407185.1 Glycine tomentella | reverse complement strand
ATCACTTTCTCAGTTGGGTCAGAGGTGTTTAAATGAACAATGGAGAAGATACAAAGCTCATAGGCTCATCAATGGCTTCCCTCTCTCTTTCTTCCTCTCCATTTTCGTCCAAATGAGCCCTAAATATAGGCCTGCCCGAAGTCCCACGCTAATAGCGCCATCCTCCACGCTAATAGCGCCACTGGCTCGACCAATCCACACTATTAGCACTAGTCTCCACGCTGATAGCGTGAGATGGTCGAAACAAAAGGCCTGATTTACTCATCTCGCGCTACTAGCGCCATACCTCACGCTACTAGCGCCATCCATTCGAATAATCCACGCTACTGGCGCCATATCCACGCTAATAGCGCCATTCATTCGAATGATCCACGCTGTTAGCGCGACATCCCACGCTGATAGCGTGAGATGTTCGAAACTGTTTTTCTTCTTCTTTTCTTAACTATTTTCTTAAGCTTTCTTCAAAGGATTCCAAAGCATGTTTATAATTCTTAATCTTATGCTTAATTCGGCTTAATCTAGGCTTAAACACATGGTTAAAATTCCAGATATTACAATTCTGATTCTTAGTGGCCAATAAGGAGTAGTTGTGGCTTTTGACCAAGAGAACGAGCTAGACAGAAAAGGTACCATCGAAAGTAGGAAGGTCGACCTCACCGAAGCAGAGAAAGAGGAAGAAGCAAAGCTAGGCCATTCGATTAGGGATGTTCTCACTTGTGCGTACATATTCAAACAAACAACTTGTTTGTAAGCTGAACAAGACCATCTATGGTCTAAAGCAAGCTCCAAGAGCTAGGTTGATAAACTCAGAAATACCCTTCTTACCTATAATTTCAAACCTAACAAATGTCATCCTTCTTTGTTTGTGTACTCAAATTCTACTACTGTAGTTTACATGTTAGTTTATGTGGATGACATCATTTTCACAGGCAGTAATCATAACTTCATCAAATCTCTTATCTCTAAACTCAATTCTAAGTTCTCTCTCAAGGATTTAGGACCTCTTGTATAATAACCAAGGCTAAAAAAAAAAAAAATTCCCTTCTGATTTTCGGCGCGAATAACGCCAACTACGGCGCCAGTAGCGCCAGAAGTGGCGCCATTAGCGCTAGAATGCACTAGAAGGCCATTTCTCTCTGGAATCTGGCGCGGTTAGCGCCAAAGTCTTGGGTTTCTGGCGCGATTAGCGCCAATAGCGGCGCTAATAGCGTGGGAGACGCGCCAGAGGCCATTTTCTCTCTGGAATCTGGTGCGGTTAGCGCAGGACGCGGGCTGGGTCACTTAAAAAGACCTTTTCTCTCTCATTTGGGACAGAAACTCCCATTCTCTTCTTCCTCTTTGCGTTTCCACCATTGTTGAATGAGGAAAGCTTCACACCCACTCATTTCTTGACCAAAACACTTCACTTCCAACATGAAACTTGAAGGAAATCACCCTATGAACTATATTCCAACCTCCATTTTCCTTGAGAACCATCAAACGGAGAGATCATTTTCTCTAAGGAACCTCACAAAGTTTGAGTTTGGAGGGGAAAAGAGGCGTTTTAAGGACATTCAAGCTTGGAGAAGTTGTCCTCTAGCCTTCCTTGTCATTTTAGAGGTAAGAAACACAACTTTTATCGATTATTTTAGAATTTGTTCTTGAGATGAATAGTGACCCATTTGAGTTAGAGCTGAAATTAGGCTTGGGTCCTTTAGAAAAGTATGCTTAGGAGGTTGTTGTGATTAAGGTTTAGCCTTGAAATATTAATTTTATGGACTTTGGAATTTAGGTATGAGAAATGTATGTGATGGAAGAAGGTTGGCTGGATTGATGATATTATGATGTGTATAAGCCTTAGTTCCTTCACAAGATGTGTTTAGGAGATTATATAAACGGTGAAAATGTGTTGAAGTAACCGTTTTAACCATCTTGTTAATCATTGAAATGTGGCATGGATAAAGTATTGAACTCTTTGAATTGGGTTACACAGAGTCTTAGGGAGACTCTAGTGCCTTGGTTAGGCCAAGATAGATCCTTCTGGGATCTATAGATCATTAATTATGTGACTAGCCCTTATCACTTGGAAATAGAGGAAAAGAGGTTTTAATGGAAAAGAATTGCGTTTCTTTTCATTCGACAGTTGAGAACAGTTATTGATTTATTATATACCTTTTTTAGGGTGATAAATGCCCTAATTTAGTTAAATTCATGTATCAAATGTAGACACTTATATTTTGATTTCAATAAATTAATCTATAAATTTGCCCTAAACCTAGTTAAATAGCACCTAGTGCTTGTATAAAAGTTGTTGTCCATATTTTGGAAGATTAATCCAATCATGCTTTGTATTTTGATAGATTCCGTGAATTTCCGAGGCTTCCGAATAAAGTTGTTGTCCATATTTGCTTATTCGGAAGCCTCGGAAATTCAGGGCTTACATAGCAAATATGGGAGGTGTTATAAGAAATCCAGGCCTGAAATCCATCAAAGCCCAAAGATTACTTCATGCTGAAGGATTTAGCTCGCCCAGGCGAGCTCTCACAGGCTAAAATGGTCGCCCAGGCGAGCACAAGTTCCAAGGAGATAAGTTAAGCTCGCCCAGGCGAGCAAAACATGAAGAAAATGGTGGCCTGGGCGAGTGAAGCTGGCAGGTGATGGATTCCTATAAATAGCCAACGAAAATGGGGAGAGAAAAAATGCCATTTGCTTCATTCTTGCTTCCTTTGCTTGTTCTTGAGCTTAGGAACTTAAATATTAGTATTAGGTAGGTTAGGAAAGTGCGAGAAGTGAGGATTAGTATGGAGACTCTGCCGGAGAAAAGCGGTGATGGGGCCCTTCATCAATTCTTCTGTTGAGGAAGTTCTCTCCACTATGAGTAGCTAGCTTCTCTGAGGATTGGATGTAATCTTCTTAACCTTATGCATCTCTTTTAATATTTATTTAAGCATGAATCATTTCTATTCCTTGTTGGTAATTTCATTCTGTGCTTAATGCTTGATTCTAATTGATCACTAGTTTCATGAACTCAATCCTAAGTGAGACTGGAAAGTGATCTTTGGGTTTGAACCGAATGATTTTACTCATTACATTACGTTGCTAGGAATATGACATAACGTTTTGATTGCACTAAACACGCGATTGTAGTTCTTAATGCTGGAGTATTTACTTCATATGCGAGGGATCGATATTCGGTAGATATCCTTAGAACTCGAATGCGAGGGATCGATTCGGGGTAAAATAGTGTGTATCAATACGGATAAACGATGATTTATGCATGGTAATATTAATTGAATATAAAAGGATAAGAATGGTGAAATCCAATCCCACTTTCTCATAAATATATTTCATTTTACTAAGTTTAGTAATTTTATGTTACTTTCTCAAACAAATGAAATTCCGCTCAACCTACTTATACATAACTATTGAACTATTTAATTCTATTTGGATTAACTGAGTAAGCTCAAGTCCCTGTGGAGACGATCTTATAAATTTTGTAACTTACAACGACAAATCGGTGCGCTTGCCGAAAATACGTAACAAGTTTCTGGCGCCGTTGCCGGGGACTTGAGTCGCTCGCTCAGTTCTTTCAAATTTAATTTCTCAGTTGAATAGGACTTTTTCTTTGCTTCTGTTATTTATAATTTTGTATAAATGCTCTTGTGTTTTATTTACTTTCCCTAACCTCGGTACTTACAAATTATTGCAAGTTTTGTTCATTTTCCCTTTTGAGCTAAATTTCTTGCAGATACATCGTTATTAAATTTAGGAATTACCTAGACCATAAAGGGAAAGAAACAAACAACCAAAAAGTTACCGAGTAAATCTTCGTCTATTCTCCTTCACTAGTAAAGCCACTTCTAAATATGGCTGATCAAGAGGGAGAAGAAAATAGACCACCACGGAGGACTCTTGGTGATTATGCGTATCAACAAGGACCAAAACATTGCAACAACATAGTCATTCCTCCTTTCAGTAAAAAGGTTGTAGAATTAAAGCCCGCATTGCTTAGTCTAATTGGATCACATCCTTTTTCTGGACTAGAACATGAAGATCCATACACTCATTTGTCCACCTTCATGGAGTTGTACAGTACCATGGGAGCCTCTGATTTAGATGCTGAAGCTGTCTATCTCAGAGCTTTTTCGTTCTCCTTGATAGGTAAGGCAAAGGTATGGCTTCAATCCCAACCTAACAAAAGTCTTAGCACTTGGGAAGAAGTGGAGGAAAAATTTATTTCTAGATTCTTTCCTCCATCTAGATTCAATGCAAAGTCAGCAATTGCTACTTTTTCCCAAGGGCTTAATGAACCTCTTTATGAAACATGAGAGAGATTCAAATCTTTACTACGTAGGTGTCCAAACCATAACTTTGATGATATTGCACAGCTACATATTTTTTACAGTGGTTTGAGACCTCAAACAAAGATGATTCTTGATGCCTCAGCTGGAGGTACGATGATGTCAAAAAGCCCGGAGGAAGAAATTGTAATCATTGACTCCATAACAGCCAGTGATTACCAATCTCACCATGATAGATCTCCGACGCAAAGAAAAGGTATAATGGAGCTGGATACCATAATGCAATTCTAGCTCAGAACAAGCTCTTGACTCAACAAATAGAGGCCTTGACCAAACAAATAGGCCAACTTCCTCAACAAATTCAGCATGTACCTCATGATTGCCAACAAGAAGAGGAGACTTATTATATGCAAAATCAAACTAGACCTCAACAGAACTTCCAAGGAAATTACCAAGGCTACAGAGATGGTCCAAGTTCTTATGTCTGGAAGCATAAATATGAAAATGCATATTATGGTCCCACTAACTCTTCTTATGCAGGTCCCTCTAACAACTCTTATGTAGGTTCTTCAAATAGGGTTCCACTACAACAATAAGAAGAAGCTCAGCCTGATAGAATATAAAAAATGGAAGATACTCTAACTCAGTTTATGCAGATGACCATTTCAATTCAAAAGAATATTGAGGCTTTCATAAAAAATCTTGAAGTTCAGGTTGGACAGCTTGCAAAACAATTGTTTGAGCACAGAAGTGGACCCTCTTCAGCAAAAACACATGATAATCCAAAAGAACCAAGAGGATGTTTTAGAGTGGATGTCTTGAATGGAGGAATTTCTGACTCCAAGAAGTTGGTTCAAGGAAAAGATTATTCAGAGAAAATATTAACTGAAGCATTAGAGGAGATGAGTAAATCTGAAGAAGAAGATAGTTTAGACTATCTACAACAATCAGATGCTTTCAAGAAAATTCCTTACCAACAATTTATCTTTGAGGAATTGTCAGAGGAAGTGAAAAATCAAGAATCACAGATAAAGGTAAACGTAGTACCTCCATATGCTAACAATGCTTTCCTTGCAGGGAATTTAAAGAAATCAGTTATCAGCAATACAAGTCCAAAAGAAAAGAAACTGGTAAAAATATTGGAGGAAAATACAAAAGCTAAGGGCTCATCCATATTGTCTAATTGCTGGGAGCCGAAACCATAACAAAGGCGTCCAGCTAATACAACGTTAAAGAAGCGCTTCTGGGAGGCAACCCAATTTTTTTAATTTGTGTCTTTATTTTGTTATTTTAATTAATGTTTGAACTTTATTTTTTGAATTTTATGTCTTAGTATCATTTGTTTTTGCTAGAACTTGGATACAGGTCCATTGGTTAGGGGGAGTAGCAAGGCAGATGAACAAGAACAATGTGGCAGATCCTGTTGATTATCTCAATGGAGAAAACTAAGCTGCTCAGCCACGATCTTCAAAAATCAATGACATTGTTTTACATTTCTTTATCGCTTTGTAGTTTAAGATTTAGTATTTTGTTTCTTTATCATGTTTGATATTTGCTTAGATTAATTGTGTATTTATAATTCTTTTTGGTATAACGCACTTTGATTGTGTACACAGAGTTTCTTTCTTTTTGAAAGTACACATGGCTGTATAAATCTTTTTGGGCCTTAACTGATATGTCATGTTTTGAAAATAATCAACATATTTTTCAAACTTATTTTTATACTGGATCAGAACACCACAAAATGATTTTTGGACACTTTGAGAATGAAAAACAAATGAATGGGTTTTCAAATATCAAATGAAGGCAAGACTTTCTACATAGAGTTGATAAAGAACATCTTTCGAAAACATTGATTTGATTTGAACATGAAAACAGACCTTGAGCCCAAGTGAGTGTGTGCAACCACAGAAATTATATTGAGTGACCACACTGATAAAGTCTATAGTTGATTTTGCATAAATTTCTAATTGTCAAAACATATGATGCATGAATATGATTTAGGCCTTCTTTCTTATTAAACATCTTTTTAAGCCACTGGCTAAAAAGCTATCCCAACATACTTAAATGATTTATCCTTTGTAAAAACCCTTTGAGCCAAACACTTGATATTTTGTTGGAACCCTAACCTAGGATAAGAATTTCCCTACCTTACCTAAGGTTAGGAGAGCAAAAAGGGGAATATTTTGTTGATGGAAACCTTTTGGGTAGCTCATGTGATGGAAAAGATTTTTAAAATGTGGATATATGCTATTCATGTGAAAGAAAAGAAAGAAACATGAAAGAAAACGAGAAAGAAAAAGAAAAGAAAACAAAAAGAAAAAGGAAAGAAATTCCTTGTGTTTTATGATACAAAGTTGGGTAAATAGATTGATATGAAAACATGGATATCTGGGAAAGAAAAATAGGAGGTGATGATCTAATTGTTTTATCTTTATTTGTTCTCCTAGTCCCAAGGTCATTTGAAAATCCAGAAAAACCAAGATTTCTTTCTAGCCAGGCCCAACCACAAAAGCCCTAATGATCCATGATAAATATGTACTTTGATTTGATGGGAAATGAACTACAAAATTAATCTATGACATATCAGTGTTGGAATTGAGAATAAACACTTACCTGTGAGAGATTTAAACACTTTTGAGGAGTTTTCCTCTGTTTAAAACAATAAGGTGTTTCCTTTGATGTTCTTTAGAAATGAAATGTGAATTGATCTTGATCTCATTTTGGTTTTGAGAATTTCATCTTTTGTTTCAAATTCTTGAAGTTGACTATTTGAAACATCTTCTGATCACTCTGAAAAGTTGATTCTTTACAAAGCATGTTCATCCTCAATGTTCCTATTAATTATAGTGTTAGTTACTTTGCTTGAGGACAAGCAAGATTCTAGGTTAGGGGGAGTGATAAGTGCCCTAATTTAGTTAAATTCATGTTTCAAATGCAGGCACTTATCTTTTGATTTCAATAAATTTATCTATAAATTTGCCCTAAACCTAGTTAAATAGCACCTAGTGCTTGTATAAAAGTTGTTGTTCATATTTTGGAAGATTAATCCAATCATGCTTTGTATTTTGATAGATTTCGTGGATTTCTGACGCTTCTGAATAAGCAAAGCAAGCAAGGAGGGCTTACATAGCAAATATAAGAGGTGTTATAAGCAATCTAGGCCCAAAATCCATCAAAGCAAAAAGATTACTTCATGCAAAAGGCTTTAGCTCGCCTAGGCGAGCTCCCACAAGCTAAAATGGTCGCCCAGGCAAGCACAAGTTCCAAGGAGATAAGTTAAGCTCGCCCAGCGAGCAAAACATAAAGAAAATGGTGTCCTAGGCGAGTGAAGCTGGCAGGTGATGGATTCCTATAAATAGCCAACGAAAATGGAGAGAAAAAAAATGCCATTTGCTTCATTCTTGCTTCCTTTGCTTGTTCTTGAGCTTAGGAACTTAAATATTAGTATTAGGTAGGTTAGGAAAGTGAGAGTGAGGATTAGTGTGGAGACTCTGCTGGAGAAAAGCGGTGATGGGGCCCTTCATCAATTCTTCTCTTGAAGAGGTTCTCTCCACTATGAGTAGCTAGCTTCTCTGAGGATTGGATGTAATCTTCTTAACCCTATGCATCTCTTTTAATATTTATTTAAGCATGAATCATTTCTATTCCTTGTTGGTAATTTCATTCTGTGCTTAATGCTTAATTCTAATTGATCACTAGTTTCATGAACTTAATCCTAAGTGAGACTGGAAAGTAATCTTAGGGTTTGAACCGAATGATTTTACTTATTACGTTACGTTGCTAGAACAATGTAGAAATTAACAAGATTATTAAGGAGTAAAGTCAAATAGATTATAAAGCATCAATCTAATTCACCAACCCAAGCTATTTGAATCATCATCATTCCCATAAATTGATTCTACCATGAACATTCATTCAATCTTAATAGAAGCAGTTCAATCGATCCTACTCCTAAATTAATTGAAACCACAACCCTAACTGAAATATCATTCAATTAATCTTGTGATTATCATTCGAAATTAGGACATGAATCCATAATCCTAACTCGCTGTCAATCCTAAATGCAATCATAATCATGAAAACATAATAGAAATTGAAGAAGAAGGTGAACATTCAAGTAGAATTCGAAATACCCAACCGGAACTCCAATTCTTCTCTTGCTTGAGTTAGATCCTTGGATTGATTAATGATTTAGCCTTCCATGATGATCACCAAGGAAAGCCCCATGAAATGAGTGCAAAAACATGGAAGAATAGCAAAATGGAAATGAAGAAGATGAAGAACAATGAGGAACACTTGAGAGAAAATGAAGAACAAGTTTTTTATTCTAAAAACTAAAAGAAAGAAAAGTAAAAACTGTTTTTATTGAATGTAAAAATGTGCTCCAAGTTTCACTAAAGTCATTAATATATGTAGTGACTGAGTTCTGAAAATAAAATGGGCCACAAACAAGCCCAACAATCTAATTATTTACTATTTACAACCATGAAAATCAAATTCGCAGCTCAAAATTATAAGTGCAGAGATGCTAACTTCGAAGCTTAAAATGACCCTCTAAATGATAGAATTGGCCTCAGGCTATTTCTAGAAAACTTGTAGATCTTTTTGTTATCTTTCTATGGACTCCTAGAACGCTCCATTCGGAGATCGGTAGCACCCTATAGGCCCTGCACAAGTCAGATACATCAAGTGAGTCAAAAATCCAAAAATACGCAACAATTAGCAATTAAGCCCACTTACTTGCCTAAGCCAAAAACTGAATTAGAATAGGAAAATAAAGGTCCAAGAGAGGTAAAATAAGCTAAGAAGGATAGAAAAATACTCAACTAAAAGCACTCTATCACTAGGAATAGGGCATAACGTTTTGGTTGCACTAAACACGCAATTGTAGTTCTTAATGCTGGCGTATTTACTTCATATGCGAGAGATCAATATTCGGTAGATATCCTTAGAACTCGAATGTGAGGGATCGATTCGGGGTAAAATAGTGTGCATCAATACGGATAAACAATGATTTATGCATGATAATATTAATTGAATATAAAAGGATAAGAATGGTGAAATTCAATCCCACTTTCAATAAATATATTTCATTTTACTAAGTTTAGTAATTTTATATTACTTTCTCAAACAAATGAAATTCCGCTCAACCTACTTGTACATAACTATTGAACTGTTTAATTCTATTTGGATTAACTGAGTAAGCTCAAGTCCCTGTGGAGATGATCTTATAAATTTTGTAACTTACAATGACAAATCGGTGCGCTTGCCGAAAATACGTAACATAGGGCGTGATATAGAGGTTACTGGTGGTTGTGACCACAAAGCCGAGAGAGCTGGTGTAGCACTGGGAGTTGAGAGAATGTGTAACGCCAGCCTTTTCAGTGTGCTTTGTCCTCACTCACACACTTCTTGAGAAACTTCTCAGGAGGTCACCCATCCTATAATTACTCCAAGTCAAACACGCTTAACTGTGGAGTTCTTAAGTTATGGGCTACCGAAAAATAGATGTACCATGTTGGTATATGTAGTACCTATTATTTCCTTTAATTTATCCTCAATTGTACAGTCCCATACCTGCACAGCCTCTGGATCCCTCTCGTTTGGGTGTGTATTTGATTCATTCATGTACCCCTCCCGCTGGAAGCCTGCCAGGAGCCGCTCCTTGTTTGTGCCCACATTGCACCGACGATCACTCCTCGCCCTCGTCAGTGCCCAGGATGTTACAGAATGTACCAGTCCCGAATGATCTTCTCTTGGAAGAGCCATATACGTGTGAATAAGTCATGAGAGAATGTACCCGTCGCAGATGATCTTCCTCAGGTAATGTTATATGTTATATATATATATATATATATATATTCTATGTGATAAGTCCCGAGAGAATGTACCCATTCGATGGATGATCTTCCTCAGGGATTAATATTGATATATATATATATGCTATATCTGTGTTGCATTCCTAATGTTGGTAGCGCCCAACGGAATGACACCTGTGTTGTGATATACATGTGATGTGTTTTATGAGAGCCGTGATGGCTAGATTGTGTGATTCCTATTTTGATACTATATGTCATGGAAGTGAACCAGGGGGAGGAGAGACCTCCAAGAACCCTGAGTTTACTAAGATTTGCATCTCACCCCGTGTATGGGGATTATATTTTGCAGGTGATGCTCAACGAGCGGATGCTGGATCCCAGGGTAAGAGGCCCGAGTAGGGATATGGTTTTGTGTGAACCTTAGGCATTTTATTTTGAGAGCATGTTGGCTCATTTATTTTGTTATGTCTATATGTTGTACCCCTGAGGGGAAGATACACAGTTGATGTACACTGTGTAGATGTGTACATTTTGAGAGATATTGATGTATGTTGAGAGGACAGGGTATACGATACCTTCTTATTTTGTACAGCCATCATTGTGATACATGCATATGGCTTATATGGTCCTCTGGTTGTATGATGCGTGTAATTACCATACATAATGTAAAGATGTTGTTGTTGATGACGTCATTTTGTTTATTGCTTCCTAATCGATTAGCCTTAATTAATTGTTATGCTTAACGATCATAATTGAATGTTAATGAACCCGATACATATGGGACATTATATTTTTATGGTATTAGAGCGGTTTCCTAGGGAAGCATTATGTATGGTGATTGTGGGTTATTCACAACTGTTTTAGGTGTTCATTATGACTATTGCATGTGTGGTCATTAAATGTGGGCCTGATCAACTCACCCTTTGTGTGACATGTGTAGTGCCATGGTGAGGACCCGGAACAACAGTGAGGTGGCAGGCGCCGATGGACACCCTGACCCAGTGATAGCCAACTTAGCAGCTATGCAGCATGAGATGGCTACAAGTAGGCAGGCGAATGAAGCCTTGACGAAGGCTAACGAGGAGTTGATGGCAGAGTTGAGATCTCTACGAAGAGAGGATAGAGCACCTTCTCCACTTCCTGCTTACGAGGGTGAGGGTAGTCTCCACCAGGGTGGAGGTAGCCATCGTTCCGATGGGCCTAGCCACCACAGAGGGGATCGGTTGTCCCAAGCTGATGCTGAGGAGGATACCGCTGCTAGAGGGAAGATGCTCATTGCTCTTCGTAAGCATGACCCTCTAGCTTTTCATGGGAAATATGATCCATTGCCGCCGCCAGATGGCTGCAGGCTTTAGAGAAGATCTTCATGGTGATGGAATGCCCAGACCATCAAAGGCTTCTCTACGTTACATATCTGCTTCAGGGAGATGCGCATGAGTGGTGGGTCACCACTTCACAGTTGTTGAGAGGCCAAGGTGAGGTTATCACCTGGCAGACTTTTGAGGCCCAGTTCCTGGACAGATATTTTCCTAGAGATGCGAGAGAGTAGAAACAAGCCGAGTTGAGGGCCTTGTCCAGGGACGGATGTCAGTAGATGAGTACTTGGCCAAGTTCAATGAATTGGCTAAGTATGCACATTTCAGAAGGGATATACCTGATGCAGAGGTTCTTGCTGCTAAGTTCCAAAGAGGACTTAGAGAGAGCATTGAGGAGAAGATTGCTGGTAGTGGATCTCGAGATTTAGGTAGCCTGGTGTGACAGTGTCGCCAGGTGGAGGATATGATTAGGAGGCATAGTGGAAGTCAGCCTACTTCTTCTGTGAGATAGGAGGTGAGGAGAGCCAGTGGTCCAGTCCCTACCAGGAAGGGAAATGGCAGAGATTTAAGAGTTCATTCTCCAGTAGATAGGTTCAAGAAGGTCCTGGGTCAAAGAGGACCACTACATAGACCAGTTTCACTTCCCAAGTGTGCTTCTTGTGGGAGGAATCATTGGGGAGTGTGTTCCACTAGTTAGCTTATATGCTATAGATGTGGCAAGCATGACCACTATGCTAGAGAGTGCCTGCAGGTAGGCGATCGAGCTTTAGCTGCTCCGGTGATATCAGTAGCACCCACCCCAGGTCGGATCTACACAGTGGATGCTAGAGAGGCAGCCAGAGCTCCTGACTTGATCAGAGGTACTATTCTGATTGATGTTTATGATGTGAGAGTCTTGTTTGACTCTGGAGCTACTCACTCCTTCATTGAGGATCGTACTGCATTATGGCTGAACCTGCAGAGGTTCAGATTGTCTCCTCCTATGGAGGTTACCACCGCTTCTAGGGAACATTGTCAAGTGGATATGTGCTGCAGAGATGTGCAGTTTCAATTTAATAGTAGAGAGTACACGATTGATTTGTACTGCCTAGCTATGCCTACTCTAGAGATCATTCTGGGTATGGATTGGTTGACCAAGTATGGCGTGATGTTGGATTGTTGCAACAAGAAGGTTGTTGTGCCTTCTGATGGAGCTGGTTCGAGTTCCACCTCTTTACTATCAGTCTTGCAAGCTCACAAGGCGATTAGAGAAGGAGCTCAAGGCTATATCTTCTCATGTGTGACAGAAGATAAGCCGAGTGTTGATCTGTCACAAATTTCGGTGGTGAGCGAGTTCGTGGATGTATTTCCAGAGGAGATTACGCAACTTCCACCTGAGAGAGAGCTTGAGTTCTCCATTGATTTGGTTACTGGTGTAGGACCGATATCTATAGCACCTTAGCGTATGGCTCCTCTACATTTGAGAGAGCTGAAGGTGCAATTGGAGGACCCACTGTCCAAGTATTTTATTAGATCGAGTGTTTCTCCATGGGGAGCACCGGTGATCTTCATGAAGAAGAAGGATGACAGTATGAGGTTATGTGTTACTATCAAGAATAAGGTTACTATCAGGAATTAATATCCTTTGCCTCGGATTGAGGATTTGTTAGATCAGTTGAGGGGAGCCAGTGTGTTCTCTAAGATTGACCTGAGATCTGGATATCACCAGATTCGGATCAAGTCCGCAAACATACCGAAGACAGCCTTCAGGTCTCGGTATGGTCACTATGAGTATCAGGTCATTCCCTTTGGTCTGATGAATGTCCCTGCAGCGTTCATGGATTATATGAATAGGGTATTCAGACTTTTCTTAGATCAGTTCGTGGTGGTGTTTATTGATGACATACTGATATACTCCAAGACGGAGACGGAGCATGCTGAGCATCTCAGGATTGTTCTTCAGACGTTGAGGAAGGATCAGTTGTATGCCAAGTTGGCAAAGTGCGAGTTTTGGCTATCAGAGGTGAAATTCCTTGGCCATGTGATTTCTGCAGCTGGGGTAGCAGTTGATCCCAGTAAGATTGAGGCTGTGATAGCTTGGGAGAGACCCAAGAATGTTTCAGAGGTCCGTAGTTTCCTTGGATTAGCAGGCTACTATCGGAGATTCATTTAGGGATTCTCACAAATGGTTTTACCTCTGACTCGTCTAACTAGGAAGGGTAACCCATTTTTTTGGACCCATGAATGTGAAGAATGTTTTTTGAGATTGAAAGAGAAGTTGACCACAGCCCCAGTCTTGATACTTCCTGATCCTGAGGGTTGTTTTAAGGTGTACTGTGATGCGTCCAAGCAGGGACTTGGATGTGTGCTGATGCAGGAGAACAGGGTGGTTGCCTATGCATCCAGGCAGCTGAAACCACATGAAGAGAATTATCCCACACATGATTTGGAGTTAGCAGCGATTGTGTTTGCTCTAAAAGTGTGGAGGCATTATTTGTATGGTGCGAGGTTGGTAGTGTTCAATGACCACAAGAGCCTCAAGTATCTGTTTGATCAGAAAGAACTGAACATGAGGCAGAGACGATGGATGGAGATCCTCAAGGATTATGACTTTGAGTTGAAATACCATCCAGGGAAAGCTAATGTGGTAGCTGATGCTTTGAGCAGGAAACATGTGAGTGTTGCCTGTCTGATGATATCTGATTGCAAGTTGATTGAGCAATTCAAAGATATGCACTTGTCCGTGATCGAAGGTGCTGGTGGCTTGGAGCTGAGAAAAACCCAGATTGAGAATGAGTTGATCCAGAGGATCCGGGAGGCCCAGAGACATGATGATGTTGTGAGGACCATGATTAGTCAACATGATGTCTCTAGGGATGATCATGATCTGGTATTATACCAAGGCCGGATCGTAGTGCCTAAAGGCGAGCTAGTTGATGCAGTTCTGACAGAGGCTCATAAAAGCCAGTTCAGCATGCATCCGGGTGCTACCAAGATGTATCAGGACTTGAAGAAGAAGTTCTGGTGGCCAAGGATGAAGAAAGATATAGCTGAGTATGTGACTAGATGCCTGGTATGTCAGAAGGTAAAGATTGAGCATCAGAGACCGTCAGGCCTACTACAGCCATTAGAAATCCCAGAACGGAAATGGGATAGCATTTCCATGGACTTTGTGGTGGGATTACCGAGGACTCAGACTGGATGTGATTCCATCTGGGTCATTATGATAGGCTGACTAAGTCTGCTCACTTCTTGCCTGTGAGGATTGACTATACTGCAGAGAGATTGGCTCAGCTATATGTCCGGGAGATAGTCAGACTGCATGGAGTTCCAGAGAGCATCATTAGTGACAGAGATCCGAAGTTCACTTCAAGGTTCTGGAGTGCGCTTCAGGAGGCCTTTGGGACTTAGCTGAGGCTTGATAAACACGTTGTCGACACGCACCAAAACAATTTTACTAAGCTAATTCTGTAGCACAGAGCTAACCTAGGTCGACTCAGAGACACGATCAATATGGTTCTAGCTTCAATTCAATGGTAACAGTAAGGGGGGAATTTTAACAAACAGTTTGTATGCATAAGTAAAACTTGCAAAAACATAAACTAAAATTAAAGAGCAACACAGAAATTAGCAAGATTATCAACAAGTAAGTAAAACAGATTAGAGAAGCATCAATCCAATTCACCAAACCAAGCAATTCGAATCATCATCATTCTCAGAATTTTATCCTATCATGAACATCCATTCACACATCCATTCAATCTCATTAGAAGCTGTTCAATCGAATTAACCCCTAATTTAATTGAAACCACAAACCTAATTGAAATATCATCCAATTAATTATGTGATTAATATTCGAAATTAGGCATGAATCCATAACCTAATCCGCTTTCAATCCTAAACGCATTCATAATCATGGAAAACAGAATAGCAATTGAAGAAGAAGATGAACATTCAAATAGAATTCGAAATACTAAACCAGAACTCCGATTCTCCTTGTGCCTTGGTTGGTTCCTTGGATTGATTGGTGATTTAGCCTTCCATGATCATCATCAATGAAAGCCCCATGGATTGAGTGCACGAAAATGGAAGAACAGAAAAACAAAAATGAAGAACAATGAAGAACAAGGAAGAACAGTAGAGAGAAAATGAGAGCAAGGGTTTTGATCTAAAAAACTAAAGGAAAGGAAAATAGAACTTGTTTATTGAAATTGTAAAGAGTCTATCCAAGTCTCACTAAAGTCACTAATATGTAGTGACTGAGTTCTGAAAACGAAATGGGCCACAAACAAGCCCAACAATCTAATTATTTGCTAATTACAACCATGAAAGTCAAATTCGCAGCCCAAAATTACAAGTGCAAAGGCGTTAACTTCAAAGCTAAAAAATGACCCTCTAAATGACAGAATTAGCCTCGGGCTATTTGTATTAAACTTGTAGATCTTTTCGTTATCTTTCCAAGGACTCCTAGAACGCTCCATTCGGAGATCAGTAGCTCCCTATAGGTCCTGCACAAGTCAGATACATTAAGTGAGCAAAAATCCGAAAATACGCAACAATTAGTAATTAAGCCCACTTACTTGCCTAGGCCCAAAAACTGAATTAGAATAGGAAAATAAGGGTCAAAGAGAGGTCAAATAAGTTAAGAAGGATAGAAAAATATCCAACTAAAAACCCTCTATCAAGGCTCAGCACAGCCTATCATCCTCAGACAGATGGTCAGACAAAGAGGACCATCCAGACCCTAGAGGATATGTTGAGGGCTTGTGCACTATAGCAGGGTGCCAGCTGGGACAGGTACCTACCTCTGGTGGAGTTCTCATACAATAATAGTTTTCATGCCAGTCTGGGCATGACACCTTATGAGGCACTGTATGGGCGGAGGTGCAGAACTCCTGTATGCTGGACTGAGGTTGGTGGGAGGCAGCTTCTTGGACCTGAGATGGTTCAGGAGACCTCTGAGCTGATCAGAAACCAGTTGTTGAAGGCTCAGAGTCGACAGAAGAGCTATTATGACCATAAACACAGACCCCTACAGTTTGATGAGGGTGATCATGTGTTTCTAAGGTTGTCTCCGGTCACAGGTGCAGGACGAGCCTTGGGTGTGAGGAAGCTGAGCCCTAGATTAATTGGTCCCTATCAGATACTTCAGAGGGTTGGACCAGTGGCATATAGGCTAGCTCTACCTCCCCAGTTGTCAGGGCTACATGATGTTTTCCACGTGTCCCAACTGAGAAAGTATGTGGCAGATCCATCACACGTGATAGAGCCCGACACAGTTCAGATTAGAGAGAATCTGACAAGTCCTACACGACCATTGAGAATTCTGGATAGGATGGAGAAGTAGATCCAGAGTAAGATCATTCCCATTGTTAAGGTACAATGGGAAGGGAGGATGTAATATCTTGAATTTTAAGCATGTAATTAAGCTTAGATTAAGCCTAGGATAAAGGTTTATAGTGATACTTGAGAATCCCTAAGAGAAAGGCTTGAGAAAAGATGAAATAAGCTGATTTATGAGTTTTCTGAAGTGCCACGCCTGAGGCGTGGGATCCCACGCCTGGGGCGTGGGAAACAGCCCAGAAAGCCAATT
>PYAF01006063.1:97133-123725 GCA_007407185.1 Glycine tomentella | reverse complement strand
GTTACTAAAAATAAAAATTACTCTAAAGGACTAAAAATATATTCCAGTCTTAATATTTTGATAATTTATTATCTTATTTTCACATGCTACATCATCATACACATCATTCACACATAAAAACTATAAAAATTTAATAGAAGAATAGAATCACAAATTGTAACACTTGAAAGATTCAATTCACACAATTAAAACTCTTGGAAAATCATAGTCACATAATTGTAATACTTGGAGAAAAACAAACATATAAACTTATACACAGAAGACAATGACATCAATGTTGAAGAGGAAGAGGATGATGATTTAAATTAAGATTTAATAAGCTTGTGTTTGTTTATTTTGAATTTGAATTTCTAGAACTTTAGTTACATTTGGCAAATTTTAATTGACATTGTGTTTCTTTGACTAGTTTTTATTGTTAATGACAATTAGTGCATGAATTTTTAGTTATATTTCTCTTATATATTTATATTATAAATATTTTAATACATATATGAAAATATGAGAATAGTGGTCATCCCGCTACCGCTATCCCGCTATCCCAGTTTTGAGGGCGACCGCTCCGCTCCGCTATCCAGGATTGATAACTGTGCTTCTAACATCCTTTACCCCTCAGAATTTTAACAGGCTTAAAGACAACGAACATTACACGTGAATTATACTTATTTTTTAATATGACATTGATGATGAAATGATATTGATTACAGGAAATTAGGAATCAAATTACACACTCTTTCTGGAAAAACACTCAGCCCATCTTATGATAAGAGTATCTATTCAGACAATGCAGTGGAAGACATTAGAGAAAATGTCTTTATTTTGTCTCCACTTATGATAAGCAAAGCCAACTTGTTGAGTTCTTGCAATTGTTTGGCTCATTGAAACCACTAGTCACTAGCTTACCCTTGTCTTCCCAATAGAAACATATAATTCATTAAGGAAGAGCCTTAATCACTAGCTTCACGACACAAATACACATTAGATGCTTTCAATTCCCACTCAAACTAGTATACACAAATGAATAACTCATGTGATACTGTTAAAATCAGATGTGCTTAAAGACTGATCGGCCTTGTGTTCCAGGAATAAGCAGCCATACTCTCAGAGCAATCTCATATAACTACCCCTTTTCAGTAGCATGCTACTTACCTTATTTTTCTTGGTGAGAAGTTAAAGGAAGACAAAATCATAACTTCATGAACATAAACACGAGTACCACATTACAAAAGCACCAACTGACTCCTCAAAATTTTCATTGTTCTAGTTATGAAGATTCTGCTAGTTCATACTCATTTTGGCACTAGCACAATTTAGTGTTATGGTGTTTGTGCCCCTTGCCTATAGTCCAAGAATCTTCTATATCCCTTTCGTTGAGAAAACAAAAATAAAATGGTTTTTATGTTTCAAAATATCTTATTCTGTTGTGAATTTTTTAGGAATGTACTTTTACCAAGTGTGTGGCTAGTTCTGGTTTTTTACAGGCTTAGGGTTGAAATCAAATGGATGTGTTATATTTTATGTGTTTCCAAATATTCCTTATAGCTATTTCTTTGTCAGTTTGTGGTGCTACACGATCAAGCTATATTGTTTTAATTTACTTTATTATCTATATAATGTAATTGTGTCGAGGTTTCTTTGATAAGTTTAATACAAATTTCTAATTAGTGGATTATAAGAAAATTAACGAGCTAAATTTACCATTACTTATGTTTGGTTGATTAGCTATTTAGGGCCTTAGAGGTCAACAAAATGTAATTATAAGCATAGATATATGCATCTTATTCTAATATCAATCATTACTAATACAATGATTTTTTGTTGATGTGCAGGGAGAGATCGTGAGAATGTTGGCTTATGCAGGGATTACTTTTTTTTATTAATGAAGTTTTTCAAACTATTTTGATGTCTTAGGTTATATGTTGGAATTATATGTTGGAATTAGTAATGTTCAAACTATTCTCATTTTTATATTTTTAATGACACTGATGATGATAAAATGTAGATGAAATATTTTATATATGCCTTTTTTATTTTAATTTTTCTTGTTGGAATATTTTTTTTAAGCTTTAGTTCTAAATTTATATTTTTAAAATATAATTGGACAAAAAATATATATAAATTTTTAAAGCAATTATTATAAAAATAACAATTTTTATTTATATGACCATTCATATTTTTAAAATATAATAGGATAAGAAAATGAAATATAATAAATTAAAATTATTTAATTCAAACAAAGAATTCAAAATGTAAGAAATTTAAATTGTTTTATCTAAACAAGAAATTTCAAATGAAAGGAATTTAAATTGGTTTATCCAAACAAAGAATTTTAAAAATCCAAGAATTTTAATTGATGCATTTCAATTTCCCTAAATTTCAAATTCTCTTGAATTTTAAAATACTCCATCCAAACATACTCTAAGTAAAATTATGTGACAATTGACATGTTTTGGAATGGGATTTCAAATTTTAGAGTAAATTGTAAGTAGTAAGTAGTAAGTCTGAATAAAAATTCAAAGCAATAAATTGAAGTAGTATGTATGTCTCTATAAATTGTATTCGTCTAAGAAGAAAATTCATTAGACTGATTTGTCGAAAATGGTGTCCCTATTATATGTTGGTGAGATTTATCAACTTATCACCTTCCCTGATCAATATTCATTCAATCATTTGTTATTTTGTTTGTTTTTGTTCTATATGCAATTGTTTTCAGCTAACAGAGATGCATATAGTTTGAAGGTGACTTAACACTACTTGATCAGCAGTGGTTGAATTGTGACACCTAAGAAGAAAAAAAAAGGGGATCACGCATCCCCATCTAATTTATTGTTTGTGGTTCAAGTGTTCGCTCCATGTGAGATTTAAGTATATAAATAAAGTTGAAAGCGATATAGTGCAATGTATTGATGGTAAATAAAAGTAGCGACATATGCTTCTAGACTCTAGTACAATTCAACTTTGTGGATGCTGTAATTTGACGTGGCAGGGTGCACCCAGCTGAAGTGTTATTCATGATCATAGATTTTTCTGGTTAAACTAACAATGTTCTAGATGAGTTCGTTAGGAGTTTACATCAGATGGTACTATCAAAATGGTTATTGGTTATGAAATTAACTAATGGTAAAGAACTAAAATCATTTAATAAAATTATGTTAAGTTTTAAGTCAGTGAAGTCATTGGACATTGTATTGTTCTACCAAATATGATGTGATCTTCAGAACTAATTAATTATGTTGGGTACATGCGTAATCATAGTTCATTGATCAATGACTTATAGTAATTCGTAGCTATTAGCTTCACTGTTATTGTTTTAAACAATTAATATGATTATTAATTAAAAAAAAGGTCAAAATAGACACCGGTTAAAAGCGTATATTATATGTTTTTTAACTCAAGAAATAGGAAAAGAAAGAGGCTGAACAGGATGTTAGAAAAAATTATCAAGAAAGATTTTAATTAATCTTGATAATATTTCTAAATCTTTGATTTTAATCATATTAAATGAGGTCGTGTGTTCATGTAGTCGACTTTATCTACTAAAATAAAGTTTTGTTGTTGTATTAGCTTCACTCTCACATTTGTTAATAACATTAGTAGTGTGCTAAATTGGATCTACAACATACATTAACCGCTATTATTTGAGGATTGGCCGGGGTTCGTCTTTTGCCTTTTCATTGAACGAATTCTCTTTTGTCTCACTAAATCAGCAAGTGTGCATTATAAGACATTTTCGAGTTTTTATTTCCCTTCATTAATTGATTTGATAATAATGTTGATTGTCGAGCATGGTGGTAGCCTTTTCATGTAGCACATGGAGCATGTGCTTCTGCCCCTCTTAAATGAACCATGTGTTGAGAGATTAATCAATTTCAATTGTTTTAAATAACTAATATGATTAAACATGTGCTTGTAAGTCCTAATCTTGAGCGTGCGAGACAAACTTTAAGTCCAAAATCAGTGCCATCTGGTTCTTACTATCTAGGAAGATATGAACATAGATCATTCTATGTGGGGAAAGTAACTTATTTAGAATATTCTGGGGCATACAGCCTGTAATCTATTCTATAATCATAATCAGTGATAAGGATTCTGTAACTACCATAAATTGGGATCGTTTACTTTATAAAATAAAAATCTGATCGTGAGGTATTGTGAAAGAGTGTGTTTTATAGAACAGGGTCAGAAACTTGATAATATATATATATATATATATATATATATATATATATATATATATATATATAGTCTTATCCAATCTTTTTTTTTTCTCTTCTTCTTTTTAAGTTTTTTAGTTTGGAATCATTTTTTTTTTCATGTAAGGTGTTGTTTTAACACCCTTGTTGGATTGTTGGACTTTCAATAGGCTCATTATGGAGAGGCATTGTTATTGCCACTATCAAAATTGTTATTGACACTACCAAATCTTAGCAAATGATCATTTTATCCTTTAAGTTTTCTTACATCACTACCACAAAATATACATTCAACATTGACAATGTAACATCGGTTACAAGAAAAATCGATGTTAAATTACACACGACTACATTTTCGTAAATAAAAGGATATCATTAACATTGATTTTTAAAAAAATCGATATTACTGGAGTAACTTAACATCGATTTTTCAAAAAACTGTGAAAAATCGATGTTACTGACACAAACTTAACATCGATTTTTGAAAAATCAATGTTAAGTTTTATCCAATAACATCAGTTTTTAAAAAACCAATGTTAAGTTTGTGCCAGTAACATCTATGATGTTAAGTTGGATCTTTAATATTACATTAGTTTGCACCTAAACCCTCAGCTGCCTCACTTTCACTTGAAGCCTTTCTCCTTTCTCAGCTCCCTCACATGAACCATTTGTGACCCTCAGTTTCCTCGCCGTCATCACAACATTTTTGATCTCACGGCGGCACAACATGGTGTGACTTTGAAGGTTAGAGAAAAGAGGCTTAAAACCCCATATTTTTCGATCTCGCGGTGTGGTGTGATCCTCACGTTTCACTCTCCTCACAACGCTGAAACGACTTGCGATCTCACTCTTTCACTGTCGCTCTTGGTGGCACTCTCACTGTTAGATGAAGTCTGACATATGAAGTCATGACAGAGGTTGCGGAGGAGCTTCGACAGATGAAGTTGCGACGGTAGGAGGACTCGAAGGCGAACGTGCACGTGGTGGAGATCTTCGCCTCGCACCGAAATGAGTGGCAAGCGGAGGAGAAGCGCCTCTTGCAATAGATTGACGTCGTGGCAGAGGAGATCGCGCGCCTACAAAATCTTCTCTTCAACGTGGCGTAGCTCTACCTCAAACCCCACACCGTCCCCGATACAAAACGCTTTCATGCCATCTTGCCCCCGAAATAGTGCCATGTGTCCCTCCTTGTGGAGTGCAATGGAGAAACCACCGACACCTTCAACTCCTTCCACCTACATGACAATCCAAAACCCCAGGTATCAAATCACTAGATCAGCTCACTGGTATTGAAGAACTTTGATGATCTTTCCCTGTTTAATCCGCTGTGTAATCGATTATTCTAGAGAATTTCAAAGCTGAGAACTCAATTTTTATGGATCGTAATCGATTAAATCAAAGTTGCAATTGATTACCTAAGCCAGAAAATAGCTTTTATACAAGGTTCAAGCATCAAATAATCAAATATTCCGTGTTGTAATCGATTATTCCAGAGCATTATGTAGACATTCAGTGATTATGCAGCACGTTTGATTATGCATTGATCTATTTCTACTTATTTCGAAATTCATCACATAGAGAGGCAATCCATATCACAAGCTAACATATATTTGCTTCATCAAGTATTCCTAGCATGTTTCTAAGTGCATAAAACCTATCTCTTGCCAAGGGTTTTCTAAATATGTCAGCCAATTGATTAAGAGTATCAACAAATTCAATTGAACAATTACCCTTTTGGATATGATCCCCGAGGAAGTGATACCTTATCTCAATGTGTTTGGTTCTTGAGTGCGTGATTGGATTCTTGGATAAGTTTATGGCACTGGTGTTGTCACATAATATGGGTATTTCCTTTAAATCAACACCAAAATTTTGTAGTTGTTGCTTCAACCATAGATTTTGAGCACAACAACTCCCAGCTAATATGTACTATGCTTCAGTAGTGGATAAAGCTACACAAGTTTGCTTCTTACATTGCCAACAAAATAGTGAGCTACCTAATAGGTGGCATGTTCCACTAGTACTCTTCTTATCCAATTTGCACCCTGCAAAATCAGAATCAGAATATCCGACCAAGATAAGAAAAGGACCTTTAGGATACCAAAGTCTCACTTTTGGTGTAGACTTGAGATATTTGAAGATCCTTTTGACTGTAGTAAGGTGAGACTCCTTAAAATTTGATTGAAATCTAATACACAAGCACACACTTTGCATTATATCAGGCCTGCTTGCAGTCAAATACAACAAGGATCCAATCATCCCTCTATATTTTGACTCATCAACACTTTTTTCCTCTTTCATCTGTGTCAAGATAAGTTGATGTAGCCATTGGAGTTGCATCATCTTTACTATTCTCCATTTCAATCTTCTTGATCATTTCCAAGTAGTACTTGGTTTGACTTACAAATGTTTCATTCTTCATTTGCTTGATTTGAAGACCAAGGAAGAAGGTTAGCTCTCCCATCATGGACATTTGAAACTCACTCTGCATTGAGATAGAAAATTCTTTGCACATAGATTGATTAGTTAAACCAAATATTATATCATCAACATAGATTTGAACCAACAATATATCATTGTCATTCTTTTTGATGAACAAGGTTTTGTCCACTTGTCCTCTTATGAAAGATTGACTAAGCAAGAAGCTACTCAATCTCTCATACCAAGGCCTTGGAGCTTGTTTCAAACCGTAAAGAGTTTTTTTCAATTTATAAACATGGTTAGGATGTTTGAAATCAATGAAGCCAGGATGTTGTTCAACATATACTTCCTCCTCAATTAATCCATTTAGAAAAGTGTTTTTAACATCCATTTGAAAAAGCTTAAAATATTTTAAACACGCATATCCAAGTAATAACCTAATGATCTCTAACCTAGCTACTGAAGCATAGGTTTCATCATAGTCCATGCCTTCCTCTTGGTCGTAGCCTTTAGCAACCAATATAGCCTTGTTCCTAACTATGATGCCTGTTTCATCAAGCTTGTTTCGAAAAACCCTTTTGGTGCCAATAGATTTGTGAGAAGAGGGTTTAGGGACAAGTTTCCACACCTTATTTCTCTTGAATTGATTCAGTTCATCATGCATGGTAATTAACCAATGTTCGTCAAGCAAGGCTTGGTAAATGCTCTTTGGTTCAATTTGTGATACAAAAGCCATAGTACAACAAAGATTTCTTAAAGAAGATTTGGTAGAAACTTCCTTGGAAACTTCCCCAATTATATTGTCAAGGGAAAGGTTTCTTGAAGTTCTCCATTTTATGGACTTTTGGATAGGTGTTGATGGTTCCTTTTCTTTATTTGATTTCGCCTCTTCCTTTTCTTTTGATCCATCTAGCTGTATGAATTCTTCAATTGGACTTGCATCTACATCACAATTTTCATCCTCTTTGGAGGAGTTAGTCTTATCACATATTAAATGAACAAATTCCTTTACATATAATGTTCTTTTGTTAAAGACTCCATAAGCTTTACTTTGCAAAGAGTAACCAAGAAAAATAGCTTCATCAGCTTTAGCATCAAATTTGCCAAGAGAATCTTTACCATTATTTAATACAAAACACTTGCATCCAAATGCTCTTAAGTGAGATATATTTGGCTTTCTACCTTTGTATAATTCATAAGGAGTTTTCTTTAAAAGATTCCTTATGAGTAACCTATTCAAAGTGTAGCAAATTGTACTCACCGCATCAGCCCAAAAGTGTTTAGGCAAATTTATTTCATTAAGAAGAGTTCTTGCTCCTTCGTCAAGGGATCTGTTTTTCCTCTCCACAACATCATTTTGTTAAGGTGTTCTTGGAGCTGAAAAATTGTGGTTGATTCCATATTCTTCACAAAAATTTTCAAGTACTCATTTTGGAATTCACCACCATGATCACTTCTTATTGAAACAATGTTGCATGCCTTTTCATTTTGAATGATCTTGGCTAATTTTCTAAATGTTGTGAATGCATCACTCTTGGATCTTATAAACAAAGTCCATGTATATCTAGAGTAATCATCAACAATAACGAGCCCATAGAAGTTAACCCCCAAACTCATGGTTCTAGAAGGACCAAATAAATCCATATGAAGCAATTCAAGGGGTCTAGAGGTGGAAACAACATTTTTACTTTGAAAAGACATCTTAGATTGTTTCCCCTTTTGACAAGTATCACATATTTTATCCTTCTCAAACTTGAGCTTAGGTAAACCAATGACTAAGTCCTTTCTTATAAGCTTGTTCATATGATGCATGTTTATGTGACTAGCTCTCCTATGCCATAGCCATGTATCATTTACTTTACTTACAAGACAACTACTTTTATGAATAAATGCATGCTCAATGGAGAGAACATATATGTTACCCTTTCTCTTACCAACATGGATGACTTCACCATTTTGACCATCACATATTAAGCAACAATTTTCATTGATGAGACTTTGAGACCTTTGTCGCATAGTTGGCTTATGCTTAGAAGGTTGTGCTTCAAACCTTCCACATAAAGCACATTCTTTATTTTCATTTTGAAGCTATCTCTTATATTTCCTTCTCCAATGATCTTTGAAAATATAATGAACACTTATGCAAATAACCAAGAGGGGGGGTGAATTGGTTTTACCTCAGAGTTTTAAAATTTCCTTTCAAAATTTATAATAGCGGAAGACTTTCAAAAGGATCTTATCTTTCAAAACCAATTAGAAAATCAATTTTCTTCACCAATCAAATCACTCTTGTTCTGTAACCAAGTTTGTGTAATGAATAAATTTTATACTTCAAGAATATAATGAAATACAAACTGAAATCTTTAATGCACACAAGATTTATATTGGTTCACCTCTCAACCCCGGCGGCTACATCCAGTTTTCTTCCAACCAAACCTTGGTTAGAGTTCCACTATAACAAATATTTGTTCTTTACAAGCTTACAATTGATCTCTCTTACCCACCCTAGGTAAAGTTCAAAATCTATACCATATAGACTTTTCAAAAGACCAAGAACCAGAGATTCACTCTCTGTTCTTCCCTCTAGAAAAACCATTCTAGAAAAAGCTTTAAAGAATACAAATGTTATATGGAAAAAACAACACAATAACAAAGTAAATATCAATCAAAAATCAAGCATAGAGTTCAAGAAATATATTACCTTATAATCCTCAGCTAATTCAATGATATGAATGATTCAAATAATCTGAGAATATATGCAATAGATGAATAATACTCTTTCTTGATGTTTTCTTTAGCCACTAGCTTGAACAATTCATCAATCCTTGAGAATTATGGCTAAAAACACAAGTAACTCTCCATGATACTCATCATATTTGATTTTCTCATTAAACTCATCCTTGAGTACTCTTGAGAACTTTAGAAGGTGTCTATCACAAGGCTTGCATGACTATCTCTGTTTTTCACTTAATGAATAACACAGACCAGACTGTTCTATTTATTAAAAAAACAGATTTAACTAATTGTAATCGATTAATTCATCAATGTAATCGATTATTTTAACCATTGTAATTGATTATTTTAACTAGATAATCGATTAAAGTGTTCATCAGGAATCTTGAAATTTGTCACGAACAAAATAATCGATTAAGTCATCTTGTAATCAATTAAAATGTTCATAAGGCATTTTCCAGAAAGCACACACATGCTGTAATCGATTATTTTACCTATGTAATCGATTAAAGCAGTGAAAAACTGTTTTATAAAATACCTAGTTGCCTTTATGAATCTCTATCAATTTTCTTATTACCACATGATTAAATCTAATCAAATGAATGTATGAATGCATGAATTATCAAGAGCTAATGAGGATTATAAAGCTTTATCAACTGAACCAAGCTTAACAAAAATTACATATGCCATCAAATTGATTGGGCATGTAAAACATCAAAACTCATATGCTTCAAACTTCTTGATTCCTTTGCTTCAGCTTCCTCAAATCTAACAATCTCCCCTTGTTTGATTTTGAGCATGCCAAATATTGAATTGATGAAAACATGCTTCAATGAATAGATGTGTAATCTGAAAATTTCTCAACTTTTGCAAAGATCAAGCATTATCATAACTTGATTGATTTAAAAACATTTAGACATTCATTAGACATTTATATAATAACTCCCCCTGAGTTTTTTTTATGCTAACTCCCCCTGAGTTTCTTAGAATATTTTGTTTTAAGCATTTCAAATTATCAAAGCAACTCATTTCATTCATTAACTACTCCTATTTCATTCATCTATTTCATTCATTTTTCTTATTATCTACTCCCCCTATTTGGCATATCAAATTCAAAAATAGACATTAAGCAGACAAATAGAAAAGGAAATAGAAACAATTTCATTAATCATAAAATGAACCAAATACATCAAGCATAAAAAAAAACTGAAACAAACATAACAAAATAAAAAACATAACATAAAATATACTCAAACTTAGACTAGAACTAATCCAAATCCCTAGATTCATCTCTAAAAATCTTGGATTCAATGTTCTTTACTCTAGTCTTAAGTTCTTCTAATGAATAATTAACTTCATCTCTTTGCTCATGATGTATAGAAAACAAGGCATCCATCTTTTGTATCATCAAAGATTCAAAATATGAGTATTGAGGCTCAAATGGTGCAAGTTCTTGTTGTTGTTCCTCAGCATCTCCTAATTGATTTCCTTCCTCATCACCTTCTTCTCCATCCTCTTCAGCCAAAGGAATAGGTTGGCTTGCCATTTGCTAGCCATATGGTATCTTCACCATTCCAAGCTTAGTAAGGTGCTTCTCCTTTATTTGGTTGTTGCTTGCATTTGTATGATCCAAGACTTCATTGGATACATCCACTTGAAAATAGTCAATGAATCTTGAAACTAAAACAGCATAAGGAAAAAGGTATTTTACCAATCTCTTGGATTTTTGCATGATCTCTTGAAGAATAAGGATCCAATTCAGCTTGATTCCTTTCTTCAATCCATAAACTACTTGGAGATCATCATCTGTTGCTTGTGCATGGTTGTTGATCTTGGAGTAAAAATGTAGGTGATGATGTAGTGTAGGATCCTATCTTCATGTGTCATAGGTATTGTGCTCAATCTTAACCTCAGATTCATGTGAGGATCAATGAGCATCCCTCTGTACATTTCCATTCTGTTGTAGCCTTCAACTTCTTCATCAAATCTCCTTTCTCCATGAAAGGAGATCCCAACAACTTCATGCCAGATTTATGGAGTAATCTCTATAGCTACTCCATTAACTTGAGTAAGAATTGTTCCATGCATAGAGATTTTGGAATGTGTAGAAGACTTTTACCAAGTCAGGGTAAAAAGTCCCTTTCATTTCAACAAACTTAGTTAGACCTTGTTGTTCTAACATTTGTGAAAATTGAAATCCTTGTTCAGTGAACCATCCAAGGTTCAAGAACTTTGGAGGGCAGAGAAGCTTTGTAGCATTGAACTGAAGGTAGTTCATTTTGTCAACTTCATTGGTGAACCAATGATCAAGCCTACTGACAACAGGATTTGAGGGTTGGGCTTGAGTTTTTCTCTTTGAGGTTTTGACCTTTTTGGAGGTAGACATTTTTAGAGAGTAATGGACACGAATTTAAGAAATTGGAAGAAAAATAACTTATAGAGCGAATGATCTCAGAACAAGAATATAGAGACAGAGAGTAGAAGAATAGCAAGGTTTGAACGTGTGAGATTGTAAGTCTCATAAGGTCTCTATTTATAGGCTATTTGGAAGTAATGAGCAGTTGAAAAAATGAAAAACTGTTGTGACCCTTAATCACTACCATTAAGGCTTAGATTCTATCAAATCGTGTTTTATTGCAGTTGGGCAGTTTCAAAACTGTCAGATTTTTGCAATAACAACTTAAATAATTGATTATTTCATTATGTAATCGATTATTTTATTCATAACTTCACTTCTGAGAAATGATGTAATCAATTAAAATACAGAGTAATCGATCATGTCAGCAAAGATGGCTTATAGAAGACGAAGTGTAATAGATTATAATTAAAGATAATCAATTAAAGCAGAGTGAGACACATTTCTCAAACAAGCAAGACTCAAATAATCGATTATTTTTATGAAGTAATCGATTATTCCAGAAATGTTCAAAATTTGGAAAACATCTGAGACTTCATGTAATCGATTAATTCATCTATTTAATCAATTATTCAAGAGTGAACTTGATTTTACAAAAACTTGAGTTGTGAATAATCGATTATTTCGATGGTTTAATCGATTACAACAGCTTTGACTTGTATTTTAGAAGCATCAGATGAACAAATAATCGATTAAGATTTTATGGTAATCGATTATCTCAGCATAGATTTTTAAAAATAAGATTTTATGCAACTTCTAACATGTATTATAATTCTAATTTGAGTTGTTGTCTTTCATGCAATATTTAAGTCATTCATCAACAGAGTAATAAGCATAGGAATTTCAAACAACATATACTAGATTCATCTAATATTCCAAGCATATTTCTTAAAGTAAAGAATCTATCTCTATCCAAAGGTTTGGTAAAAATATCAGCTAATTGATTGTTACTATCAACAAATTCAATTTTGATGTTATCTTTTTGCACATGATCTCTGATGAAGTGATGTCTTATCTCTATGTGTTTTGTCCTGGAATGCATGATTAGATTCTTGGAGATATTGATAGCACTTGTATTATCAGATAGAAGTGGAATGTGTTGAAGTTCCACACCAAAATCTTGGAGTTGTTGCTTCAACTATAAGCTTTGAGCACAACAACTTCCAGCTGATATGTACTCAGCTTCAGCTGTTGACAACGTTACAATGATTGTTTTTCGCAATGTCAAGAAATTAAAGAGCTTCCCAATAGATAACAAGTACCACTTTTGCTCTTTCTATCCAATTTGCATCCTACAAATCAGAGTCAGAGTAACCTATGAAACTGATTGTAGTACCTTTTGGATACCAAAGCCCCACTTTTTTGGTGTAGACTTTAGGTACTTTAAGATCCTTTTCACTGTAGTTTGATGAGACTCTTTAGGATTGGCTTGATATCTAGCACAAGCAAACACTTAACATAATGTCAGGTCTACTTGCTGTAAGATAAAGCAATGATCCTATCATTCCTCTATATCTTGATTCATCAACTCTTTTTCCTTTTTCATCTGAATCTAGGTAGGTAGAAGTTCCCATTGGTGTTGCTTCAGCTTTGCAATTTTCCATGTCAAACTTCTTTAACATTTCCATGCAATACTTTGATTGGCTAATGAAAGTTCCATTCTTCATTTGTTTAACTTGTAGTCCTAGGAAGAATATGAGCTCTCCCATCATAGACATTTCAAACTCATTCTGCATGCTAGCTGAAAATTCTTTACACAAAGAATGATTAGTGGAACCAAAAAATAATATCATCAAAATAGATTTGTAACAAGAGTATATCTTTGTTTCTTCTTTTGATGAACAAGGTTTTTTCCACTTCTCCTCTTGTGAATGATTGATCAAGCAAGAACTTGCTCAACCTCTCATACCAAGACCTTGGAGCTTGTTTCAATCCATATAATGCTTTTCTCAATCTGTGTACATGGTTAGGATATTGATGATCTACAAAATCAGGAGGCTGGTCAACATATATCTCTTCATCAATATAACCATTAAGAAATGCACTTTTCACATCCATTTGAAATAATTTAAAATTCAACATACATGCATATGCAAGAAGTAATCCTATGGCCTCTAGTCTAGCAACTGGAACATAAGTTTCACCATAATCAATGCCTTCCTCTTGGTTGTAACCCTTTGCAACCAATCTAGCTTTGTTTCTTATTATGATGTCACTTTCATCCAGCTTGTTCCTAAAAACCCACTTAGTGCCAATACGTGTGTGAGTGGAAGGTCTAGGGACAAGTTCCCAAACATTATTTCTTTTAAACTGATTTAACTCCTCAAACATAGCAATTAACCAATGTTCATCTATTAAGGCTTGTTCAATATTACTAGGTTCAGTTTGTGATGCAAAAGCCATAGTACAACAAAGATTTCTTAAAGAAGATCTAGTATATACTCCCTTAGATACATCACCAATTATGTTGTCCAATGATAAATCTCTTGTGGTCCTCCAATCTTTGTGTTTAGGTGTGACTGCTTCTTGATTGGAATCTAGTTGTGCTTCATCTTCTTCTTGCTTACTAGCTTTAATATGCTGCTGTCTTTCCTCTTTAGTTTTTGCATCATTGTCACTTAAAACTTCTTCTAAAGAAGGGTTAGATTCATCACACACAATATGCACAAATTCTTCAACAAACAAGGTTCTCTTGTTCAAGATCCTATAAGCCTTGAAAATAATAGGAATACTTCACAACAACCAAGAGGGGGGTGAATTAGTTGAACCTTGGTATTTTAAAATCAAATTCAAATCAGAGTTTCAGGATCTTTATCACTTTTAAAACCAAGAAATCTTTTACTCAATCAAATAGCTCAGTCCAAGAGTTCAAAAGATCAAAAACAAAACTTGTTGAACAATGAATATGATTCAAAGAATTAAAGACAATGAATATGATGAGAATAAAGATATAGAAATAAGAACACAAGCAATTTATACTGGTTCACTTCAAATCATGAAGCTACATCCAGTTTCTTCTAATTCACACTGAATTAGAGTTCCACTATTATAAAATATTCTTACAAGCTTTTACAAGAACCTCCCCTTTATTAACCCTAGACAAAGAACATAAATCCAAAACCCTATTAGACTTTTAAGGAGAAAGATCCAGAGAACACTACTCTGGTCTTTAAGCTAGAGAACCCTTCTCTAGTCCCAAGCTTTAAGAATCAAATTACAATAGCCAAATCAACACAAATTTGTAAACAAAATTACAATCAATGAATTAAGGAAATAAACAACTTGAAAATCCAGTGAATGACATGCACATGAATGAACAATTCAGGTTGAAAGACAAAAACAATCTTAGAACGTCTTCTTCCTTAACCTTTGAAAGAAACTTCTTGCTTTTAAAGAATCACTCAAAAACCCATGAGTGTTTTTGTTGATGCAAGAACGTATAGAACTCAGAAAATCACTTAGAAAGTATTTAGAAAGCTTGTGTGTGCTCAGAATACGAATTGATCAAGTTACAAAACAAGCTGAGCCAAGGTTCTATTTATAATAAACTTTTGTGACTGTCAGTAATCGATTAAACGCGCCATATAATCGATTGTTTTACTCATGTAATCGATTAAATCAATCTGGTAATCGATTAAAGTGTTCTACAAGTTTCTGGACATGAGCAACGAACAAAATAATCGATTATTCCGTCTTGTAATCGATTAAGATAGAAAGCTTCAAAATATCAAAATACACTATGTAATCGATTACAGATTATGGTAATTGATTAAACCAGAAAGCTTTATAAAACAGAATGCACTATGTAATCGATTACGATATGTGATAATCGATTAATGCAGCAAATCTTTTAAACATATACACGTAGTGTAATCGATTACTAAACTTGGTAATTGATTAAAGCAAGAAAATGACTTTTTCAATTTAAGTCTATGTAATTGATTACGATACCTTGGTAATCGATTCTTCTGGCACTGCTTAAAAGCATACATAGTTGTGTAATCGATTACTACTCATTGGTAATCGATTAAAGTGTTCATCAAGGCAGTTTATATGAAAACAAAGGTCAAATAATCGATTAATCTGATATGTAATCGATTACATTGTTCTTAAAAACTTTTCTAGAATAGACCAAGAACAAAATAATCGATTATACCTTTAAGGTAATCGATTAAGTCAGTACAAAAACCATTTTTCCAAAAACCTTTGATTCAAATAAAAAAAAACTTGGTCATTTTACTAAAGCCTTGTGATTTTTATTAATCAAATTAATTGAATTATTGAATGATATGAATGCAATGCACTTGGATCACCAGAATTGCTTCTTTCTTACACATTTAACACAAATCATTCTTCAAGGCATCCAATGCATGTTGAAAGCTCAAAACCAAGACTTGATTTCTTTGCAATCTTCAAATAGCTCCCCCTGTAACCAACAAGCCTTACTTTGCAAGACATATCCAAGAAAGATGGCTTTATCAACTTTTGAATCAAACTTGCCAAGATTATCTTTGCCATTGTTTAAAACAAAGCATTTATAGCCAAATGTCATAAAGTGAGAAATGTTTGGTTTCCTTCCTTTATAGATTTCAAAAAGGGTTTTCTTCAAAATAGGCCTTATGAAAATTCTATTCAGGGTATAACAAACTGTACTTACAGCATCTGTCCAAAAATGCTTAGGTAATTTTGTTTCATTTAGAAGAGTCCTTGCTCTTTCTTCAATTGATCTATTTTTCCTCTCCACAACACCATTTTGTTGTGGTGTTCTTGGAGCTAAAAAATTGTGATTAATTCCAAAATCTTCACAAAATTTTTCAAAGTGTTCATTTTGGAATTCACCACCATGGTCACTCCTAATTGAAACAATATTACAACCCTTTTCATTTTGAATTAACTTGGATAGTTTCTTAAAAGCTATGAATGCTTGGCTTTTGGATCTAATAAACAATGTCCAAGTGTATCTAGAATAGTCATCTACTATAACAAGTCCATAATATTTTCCTCTTATGCTTATGGTTCTTGAAGGACCAAATAAGTCCATGTGAAACAATTCAAGAGGTCTAGAAGTTGAAATCATATTCTTATTTTGGAAAGAAATTTTTGTTTGCTTTCCTCTTTGACATGCTTCAAACATTTTGTCCTTCTCAAACTTAAGCTTAGGTAGACCAATTACTAAGTCCTTCCTTACTAACTTGTTGAGATGATGCATGTTAATATGAGATGTTCTTCTATGCCATAACCATGTTTCATTTACTTTACTCATTAAGCAATCAGTTTTATGTATGAATGCATAGTCAATGGACAGAACATAGATGTTACATTTCCTTTTGCCAATATGTGCAACTTTACCATTTTTGCCTTCATGTATCAAGCAAGTCTCATTGTTGAAGGTGACTTTAAAACCTTTGTCACACAATTGATTAATGCTTAGTAAATTGTGTTTCAACCCTTCAACATAAAGCACATCCTTGATCTTAGTGGTTAAGTTGCCTCTAATGTTGCCTTGCCCAATAATGCTTCCTTTATTGTTGTTCTCATAGGTAACATATCCTCTTTCTTCAAGTACTACATTTGTGAGCATGGATATGTCTCTGGTCATGTGTCTAGAGCATCCACTATCTAGGTACCATATTGATGATTTTGCTCTAAGACACATCTGTACAAATCAAATTAAAGAGAGAAATAGGGTCCCCAATTTAAGTTGGGTCCAAAGGGGTTAGTTGTTTTCTTTCTTTTCTCAACCCATATGCATTCACCATTTGGAACATAAAACTTCTAGCAAAGCACTTATATGAAGTATGACCTTTTAACATATAATAATTGCAAGTTGGAGATTTTGATGTTTTAGCATGAGTAAATCTATGATAGATATTTGGTTGATTGTGTTGCCTTTGGTACTTATGTTTTGGAGGTACAAACACAAGCTTACTTTGAGTTCTAGCACCATGTTTATATCCCAAACCATAAGTATCACCAGCATATTTTTGAACACTTAGCATTTCATCTAAGTTACATTTGCCTTTGTAATACTTTCTTAGCAAATCAACCAAATAACTATTTTCAGTTTGCAAGCACATATTTTCTTTTCCTTTACTTAGCTTGTACTCATCAAATTTTTTCTGCAATTCATTGTATTTGTCAACCTTAGAGTTGGCTAAGGAGAATGTACATCCATTTTCCTTGTAACTTGAAAGAAGCTTGTCATGTTCTTCATTCAATTTACAAAGTTCTTCTTGCAATTCGGCAAGCTTGGATACATGCCATCTTAAGCTTGTTGTTTGCTTTTGCTAGTTTTTGAGCTTCACAATGCATCTCATGAACAACATCAATTACATTTTCAAATTCAGAATTTACCTCTAGTTCTGTACCTGATGTTTCTTCTTCTTCACAAATGGTAGATGTAAGGCATAGGTGAGCTTCAACTTCTTTTTTTGAAGAGGATTCAGAACTTGTGGATTCATTGTCCTTCCAAGCAATATAAGCTTTTCTAGGCTTTCCATCCCTTTTTGATCTCTTCTCAACTTGTGGCTTCTTTGTTAATGAGGGACATTCTGACTTTATGTGTCCTTTCTTTCCACATTCAAAGCAAGTGATGGAGGAGGGGTTGTTGTTCTTGTAAGTGTTGTCACTTCTTTTCTTTTGTTGTGGTTGCCTTTTGTTTTTATTCTTCCTCAAAAACTTGGTAAACTTTCTTACTATAAGATTCATATTCTCATCATCATCATCATCTTCACTTGAACCATCTTCTCTTTCAATCTTTGAAGGTGCAGCTTTTAATGCTATACTCTTATGCCTTTTATCTGCATCTTCACTATGAGTTAATTGAGATAATTCAAGTTCATATTCTAAGAGCTTACCAAACATAGCTGCCATTGACATTTTTGATAAATCCTTTGATTCTTTAATGGCTGTGACTTTAGGCTGTCAATCTCTTGTTAGGCATTTGAGGATCTTGATGTTCAACTCTTCTTCATCAAAGGTTTTCCCTAGCCTAAGCAAGTGATTTACTATGTGGGTGAACCTAGTTTGAAGCTGTGAGATGTTCTCATCATCTCTCATCTTGAACATTTCATAGTCATGAATGAGAGTATGTTTTCTTGATCTTCTCACATCATCTGTACCTCCAGGCGTAACTTCAATTAGTTCTACATTTCTTTGAAACTTTTACACCTAACAGTCCTGAAAAATTCATCAAAAGATAATGCAGAAGTTATCATATTCTTTGCCTTGAAATCATATTAAACCATTTTCTTTTCTATTTCATTTCATCCCATTCTTTTGGTATTGATTTGCCATCAACAATTTTGGTAGGAATGAAAGGATCTTTCTCAATACAATTCCAAGCACCCAGGTCATTCGATTGGATGAAGATTTACATCCTATTTTTCCAAAAGTTAAAAAGTTCTCCTTCAAACAAAGGTGGTCTATTCAATGAGTCTCCCTTCTTGAATGTTATTTGATTAGTATTCATTGTCAAAGATTTTTAGAAAGACCTTGAGCAAATTACAAGAACCAGCTTTGATACCAATTGAAAATATAACGAACACTTATGTAAATAACCAAGAGGGGGGGTGAATTGGTTTTACCTTAGAGTTTTAAAATTTTCTTTCAAAATTTATAACTGCGAAAGACTTTCAAAAGGATCTTATCTTTCAAAACCAATTAGAAAATCAATTTTCTTCATCAATCAAATCACTCTTGTGCTGTAACCAAATTTGAGTGATGAACAAATTCTATACTTCAAGAATATAATGAAATACAAACTAAAATCTTTAGTGCACACAAGATTTATACTGGTTCACCTCTCAACCCTAGAGGCTACATCCAATTTTCTTCCAACCAAACCTTGGTCAGAGTTCCACTATAACAAATATTTGTTCTTTACAAGCTTACAATTGATCTCTCTTACCCACCCTAGGTAAAATTCAAAATCTATACCCTATAGACTTTTCAAAAGACTAAGAACCAGAGATCCCCTCTCTATTCTTCCCTCTAGAAAAATCATTCTAGAAAAAGCTTTAAAGAATACAAATGTTATATGGAAAAAAGAACACAATAACAAAGTAAATATCAATCAAAAATCAAGCTTAAAGTTCAAGAAAGATATCACCTTATAATCCTCAGCTAATTCAATGATATGAATGATTCAAACAATCTGAGAATATATGCAATAGATGAATAATACTCTTTCTTGATGCTTTCTTTAACCATTAGCTTGAACAATTCATCAATACTTGAGAATTATGGATAAAAACACAAGTAACTCTCCATGATACTCATCATATTTGATTTTCTCATTAAACTCAGCCTTGAGTACTCTTGAGAACTTTAGAAGGTGTCTATCACAAGGCTTGCATGAGTATCTCTGTTTTTCACTTAATGAATAACACATACCAGACTGTTTTATTTATAAAAAAACAGATTTAACTAACTGTAATCAATTAATTCATCAATGTAATCGATTATTTTAATCAGATAATCGATTAAAGTGTTCATCAGGAATCTGGAAATTTTCACGAACAAAATAATTGATTAAGTAATCTTGTAATCGATTAAAATGTTCATAAGGCATTTTCCAGAAAACACACACATGATGTAATCGATTATTTTACCTATGTAATTGATTAAAGCAGTGAGAAACTGTTTTATAAAATACCTAGTTGCCTTTATGAATTTCTATCAATTTTCTTATTACCACATGATTAAATCTAATCAAATGAATGTATGAATGCATGAATTATCAAAAACTAATGAGGATTATAAAGATTTATAAACTTAACCAAGCTTAAGAAAAATAACATATGCCATCAAATTGATTGGGCATGTAAAACATCAAAACTCATATGCTTCAAACTTCTTGATTCCTTTGCTTCAGCTTCCTCAAATCTAACAATCTTTCCTTTATTATTATCACTATAAGTAACATATCATCCATCTTTGAGAATCAAATTTAAGAGCATGAACATGTCACCTGTCATGTGCCTAGAGCAACCACTATCAAGGTATCATAGTGCTAATTTTGCTCTTAGCCACACCTGTAAAAATTAAAATAAGTAACAAAGAAAGGTATCCATTTTGGGTTGGGTCCATAGGTGTTAGTTGGTTTCCTTTTTCTCTTAGGTACCCAAATGCATTCACCATTAGGCACATAAAATCTCCTTGCATAGCACCTAATGGATGTATGACCTTTTTTCATGCAATAATTGCAAGTAATAGTGTTTGATTGTCTTTCAAAATGAGTCAATTGATGATGCTTTGTTTTTGAAAGGCATTTTTGATCTTTTGTTTTGGAAGCACAAATCTTGTTTTTTCAAAAGGTTTTGATCCATGTTTGTACCCCAAACCAGAATATCTCCAGTATATTTTTGCACACTTAGCATTTGATTTAAATTGCATTTACCTCTATAAAGCCTTTTAAAAATATCAACCAAATAAGAATTTTTGAAAGCAAAAACATATATTTTTCACCTTAACTCTTTTTGTAACCATCAAATTCTTTTTGTAAAACCTTGCATTTATCAATATTTAAAGATGATGAGGCACAAACACATCCATTAGCTTTGTAACTTGAAACAAGCTTTTCATTTGTGTCTTTCAAATTGCAAAGTTCAGATTGCAATTCAGCAATTTTGTTGACATGCCATTTAAGATTACCTTTTAGCCTATTATTGGTTTGTGCAAGTTTTTGGGCCTCTTCATGCATCTCATGGAAAGCATCAACCATATTATCATATTCAGAATTTACCTCTGATTCAGCACTTGAGAATTTTTCATCATCACTTATTGTAGAGGTGAAACACAAATTTGCTTCTTCATTCTCATCTGTTGATTCAGAAGTAGTTGAATCATTTTCTTCCCATGCTATGTATGCCTTATTTGGCTTCCCCTCCTTTCTAGTCTTCCTCTCACCTTGTTGCTTTTTCAAAAAGATTGGACATTCAGATTTAATGTGTCCAGGTTTACCACATTCGAAGCAAGTGAAGTTGGTGGAGTTGTTGTTGTTGTTGTCTTTTTTTTTGTTAAACTTTGACAACTTTTTGTTCTTGTTTCTTCTCATGAACTTGCTGAATTTCTTGACTATTAGGTTCATGTTCATCACTTTCATCTTCACTTGAGTCTTCTTCCTTTTCCACATGAGTTGATGCAGTTTTCAAGGCTATACTCTTGTGTTTCTTCTCTACATCCTCTGCATGTGTTAGTTGTGACATTTCAAGTTCATACTCAAGAAGCTTACCAAAAAGTGCAGCCATGGACATCTTGGATAGATCTTTTGATTCCTTGATTGTTGTAACTTTTGGTTGCCATGGTCTTATGAGACACTTCAATATTTTGATGTTCAATTCTTCAACATCAAAGATCTTTCCAAGACCAAGAAGATGGTTGACAATGTGAGTGATCCTTATTTGCAGCTGAGAAATGTTTTCCGTGTTGCTCATCTTGAACATTTCATATTCATGAATCAAGGCATGCTTCCTTGATCTTCTCAAATAGTTCATACCTCTTGGTTAATTCAGCCTAAATAAGAAATACATCAGGCAGCTATGACATAATCAAATTATCTTGTTATGCAACAATAACACCAACAAATTAGGTGAAAGAGAGTCACAGACACATACATATATATATTAGTCCTTGTTTGCCTTATAAGACAATATTAACACATAGTGACAGGGACATAATGGTATCCAGTAAATATTCTTAGCAAAAAAGAAAGACAACTAACCAAACAAGATGCGACCACCATGTTAGAGTAAAAAAATAAACAAATAAACAAATAAATAGATAAATAAAAGAATCTATAGATCGACTTGCGGTAAACCAAGCATAGTAGAGACCTATAACAGAACTAGAGGGTGAAGAAAAAGAAATATCCTCCATCACCAACGTCATCACAATTCACATACATCAAATATGCTAGCTGGTTATATTCCAATAATTTCAATGAAGACCCCATATAACAACTGTCACTAATGATTTTGGTGTTGCTATCTTAAACATTGGAGCCATCCTTGACTATTTTGGTGACCTTAATTAAGAACGTTACTGCACTGGTTGAGTTATGAATACTTGATGCATGTTACAAATTCATGTTGTTCCATATTGGCTGGCTAAAACCGTGAGAGCAAGATATCAACATTTAAGGGATATTAACTACAACAACAACTTATATTGTTCTTTTGTATTTTTCTCTGACATAAGTTCACATACTTTATTCAATCTGCTCATGGGCCTCATCTCATTCATAAGATAAATTAGTTTGTCTATTTAAAATGCAAGGTTCTACTGAACTGTGACAGCAAGATCAAGATTAATTTAATTTAGACTTAAAATATTAAAAAACATTTCACGGACAAAGATTTAAAAAAGTTCAACCTGAGACAGTAAGACGAAGTAAGCCTCGAAAATCTCTGGTTTCTCTTCAGCTTCAACCTACAAAAATCAAAATACGATAAACATGGAAGAAGAAGAAGAAAAAGAAGAAGAAGAAGAAGAAGAAGAAGAAGGAACTCGTGACCAGTGAAGAACAGAAGGGAACTCGTGTAGGAACGATAAAGACTGCAATTCTGCGAAGGCACGACAAAGGGACAAAGCCGCCACTTCCAACGAATCCTATGAAAACAACAGCGGTGACTTGGGGGCATCGAGGCTGCCATGGCGCGAGTGAGAGAAACGGCTCAACCTTAAACGGGGTTTGTGTTTTGACTGTTTTCTGACCTAATTGATATTTTAGTATTTTTGAATTTTGATTTTATGTATATTATTATTTTTAAAATAATGTATATGTTCGGGTTGGGTTGGGTCATGGGTTTGAAATAAGAAACCCGTTACCCAACCCATTCAAACCGGGTTTAATTGGGTTGGGTTGGGTTTGACCTAACCACTTAAAAGACCAAATCCAAACTGTTTGAGTTAGGTTGAGTTCGCGGGTACCCAAACGCGTAAACACTCCTAATTTTCAATCACTTTATCATAGATTAGAAAAATCATAGTGTTATAGATGGATGCTTAGGGACAAGGCAAGTCAACCACAAAAAAGTTTGTTGGATGCTACTAGCAATGGAGGGAGGCAATGCAAAAAGACCATATGCATCACCAAACTACCTGCATCTTCAACCTCCGAACTACAATTCATTTTCCCCCTTTTTTAATCCTAAAATTAGCTCTCACGATTTGAAAGGGGGCAGTTCCTATGATTGACATACGAAGGTGTTAAATCATAAGGGTATGATGGGTATCTTTAAAAAAAAAACATTTTTTTATCTTCTTAATTTCAAGTGTATTTGTGATTGAACACCATTTAGAGAAGTAAAAGTAACATATGAAAACAAAGAAACAACTTGTATAATTTCATTAAACTTTAGGAGAAGTTTTTGTAACTCATTTAATAATATAAATATTATCTTATTCAAATTCATTTAACCTACTTAAAACTTTATATCCATGAGTCATGGGAAAAAAGATATTCAATTGAGCAAGTTTTCACATATATCAACACTATTTTAAAGGATTTTATATGCTATATATAATTATATATTAAGAAACCTAAATAAAGCGGTCCCATGGTCTAGTGGTCAGGACATTGGACTCTGAATCCAGTAACCCGAGTTCAAATCTCGGTGGGACCTTAAAATGTATATGGTTTTTGGTTTTGGGGATTCAATGTAATCACACTTCACCAGCCAGAGGACACATGTTCGCGCTTCCACTTCCACACACACAATATGACAATAACAGATTAGGCGCGCACTCGCCACACCATTACACCAATTCGCTTCAATGGTGTTCCCTCTCTCTCCCTCCTCCTTCAACTTCTCCGCAGCTCGAAACCGAATCACGTGCTTCTCGAAGAAGCACCACCGCCACGTCATCGCAAAGGTCACGGTTTGCAATTGCAATACCACCATCACGCGTGCCACGTCAGCGAGGAGTCTTGTGGAAAAGATAGTAAAGAGGTTGGGGAGTGTGGTTGTGGTTCCGATCGTGCTTGCGTCGTTTCCGATAAGCGCTTTGGTGGCGCCGTTGGTTGATTACGTGGCGTCTCCTGGTGTCGCCGAAGCGGTTCTGTACCCGCCGGACACGAAGGTTCCGAGAACGGGGGAAGTTGCTCTCAGGAGAGCCATCCCTGCCAATGCGAACATGAAAGCTATACAGGTTTGCTTCATTAACACCATGTTCGGTTTGACTCAAAGGTAGTAATTACTTTCTTTTCCTTGAAAATAAGACAGTTACTTAATCTAAATGAGTTAGTTAACCTAAAGTTCTAAACACGCATTGCATTAAGGATAGGAGATATAAGGTATTGGATGGTTAAGGACCAAGGGAGGAGGGCCTCTTCTAACAAAAAAAAAAAAAAAAACTAACTTCTAGCAAACTAATATTTGCCGATAAAAAAAATAAAAAGTAAGCGCGTTGCATTAAGGGTAAAATTGGATGAGCAATTAATTAAAGAGTTCAATGAGGTTAAGGGAGAAGGGAAGGGGGAAAGGTGGCTGATTGGATCTCGGCTTACAAACTAACATTCTAACAAACTAATATTTGCCAATAAAAAATAAGTAAAGAAATAGAAATAAGTAGAGTTCAATAAGAATGCACTTAAGATAGATACTAGAAAAGCTAACAACCTTATCATAATTGAAGATCATGATTGGATATTTGGATGATTCATGTGACCGACTTATCATACATGACAGATTTTGATTGGATGATTCTTGACTTATCATATATGATAGATTATGGATGATTGACGGTGTAATTAAACTTGTGTTATTTATTCTTAATTAAAGACTTTATACTTATTTAATAAAAGGTTATTATCTTAAGTTAGCTTAGTAGAATAACAAACAAATAAGAACTCATTTTGATAAAATTCTTCATCGATCTTAAGTTTAAAAGAGCTGTTAGATTGTTAATCTAGACTTGGAGAGTTGAGCCTCGAAGCTATTCTGACTGAAGCAGTAAAAAATGCACAATGGAGAGATGCAAAGTCAAAAGAAATTGCAATGTAAGAAGCTAACAAAATTTTGGACGATAGAGAGCCTGCCAGCAATGGGTCTACAAGATAAAAGCATAATTCTGGTAGACTGGTGGAATGCCACAAGGTCAGGCTTGTGGTAAAGGCATTCACCCAAGTTGAAGGCTTTGACTTGCACGAAACCTTTTCACAAGTGGCAATAGCTTGTATTTGTTGAGTTTTCGTGTCAGTAGCACTGTTAAAAGGATGGAGACTTCATTAGATGGATGTTATAAACACTTTCATGCATGATGATTTGGAAGAGAATATAAATATTTATATAAGGCAACTCCTCAGCTTCAAAGCAAATGGAGACAACAAAGACTGCTGGATTTGGGAGTCAATTTATGGACTTCTTCAAGCATCACAAAACTGGTTCTCTAGGTTAGCAGCAGCTTTGAGACAGTATGGATTTGTTTAGTCCCTTGCTGAGTAATTGCTATTTGCATATCACAAAGGCAAAATCTTCATGGGGTTGTTAGTATATGTGGATGAGATTATACTAGCAGAGAATGATTTAGAGGCTTGTTTGGACTTCAACAGTTATTTGAACAAAAGTTTCCATATCAAGGATTTCAGGTGCTCAAGTATTGCTCAGGAATAGATGAAGTGAGGTTACAACTGTTGAAAATCGACAATCACACACAAATCAATAAACAGAAAAGAGAATAGGGAAGAGAAATATGACACAGTGTTTTACCCTGGTTCACCCAATATAGGCTACGTCCAGCTTGTCTGTACTATAATCTCCTCACCGCCGCTCGTTACAAGTCACTCGGTTTACAAGGGGAATATAAATAGGATTAAAAAGAAACCCTAAC
>PYAF01006063.1:79402-97033 GCA_007407185.1 Glycine tomentella | reverse complement strand
ACAACAAGGGTTATTTTTTTGCGAAAAAATAAAATAAAAATATGCATTGTACATAATATCAGCATGTGGTCTCCTTGGATGTAAACCTGCTGACTCTCCCACGGAAGAGGGGCAGAAATTGGTGCCAGTAGAATGTGAGGAAATGATGTATGCCTTGGTTTATCGATAACTAGTTGTTTGACTAATTTACTTGACGATCACTCACTTGGAGAACTCTTATTCACTTCATTTGTACATGCAACTAAAAAAGAACACCTCGTGACAGCCATGCATGTAGTGCAATATCTTAACGGCAATCCTGGACAAGCGATATTACTACCAACTGAGATTGATTTGAGGTTGTACGCCTATTGCGATGCTGATTGGGGAAGCTGCTCAATTACACCGAGATCAGTGGCATGCTAATTTGTAATGCTTGGGTAATTGCCCATATCTTGGAAGACAAATAAGCAGAGCACGGTACCCTTTTATCCAGGAGAAGCAGAGGATCATGCGATGGTAGCAGCCACTAGTGAGCTAGTTTTGTTGAAGTCCCTTGTGGATAGATCTCGAAGGGCCTATGAGGTTATACTGTGATATCAGTCTGCTATCCACATGGCCGAAAATCCTATTTTCCATTAACGGACTAAGCACATCGAGATAGACTTTCACTGTGTGAGGAAGCAACTCCAGGCTGGGAATATTATGATGACTCATATGCCATCTATTCATAGTTCCAACCTGCAGACATTTTCACTGGGGCTCTCACTTGACAACAATTTCATTTTCTACTATGCAAGTTGGGCATCGGTGACCCTCTTGACCAACTTGAGGGGACAGGGGAGTATTGGAAAGTACTCCCTCCATTCCAGAATATTTGATGTTTTAGAGAAAAAAAATTCTCCAAAAAATAAATGTTGTTTTACAAAACCAATACAACATTAAATATTTTTTTTTTGGATTAGATTACCCTTTTTTTTTTATCGGCAAAAGTAAAGTATAGTAAGAGTATATGAGTAGTGTATAGTAAGAGTATATGAGTAATTAATTAGAGAGATAAAGGGTATATTAGGAAGTTACCAATTGTTTTTCTTTGAAATTCAATAAATTAATTGTATTCCTTAATTCTTGTGCCAAAACCTTAAACATTATATAATATGGAACGAAGGGAGTAGATATCTGTTGTAATCAGTTATAGATGATTACTGACAGATATTGGAATTTGGAAAGTCACTATTGGCTGTAATATTTATTGTAATTAGTTAGTGATAATTTCAGGATATGATAGGTATACATTTGGTATATTACAATGTACATTGCCTAGGAATTCTTATATAAGGCAGTAGCTGCCTATTTGTACATCACTTCTAAATAATATATCCCATCGTCTGATTAATGTGGAACAAGAGGATACATGCTCTTCAGTTTTTATTTGCTCTTCGAACTTTTTAATGATCAGCATTATATGTTGTGTCTTTTTCAGGACATTCTCGAAGATATATTGTACCTGTTGAGGATTCCGCAGAGAAAACCTTATGGAACAATGGAGGGGAATGTGAAGAAAGCTTTGAGGGCATTCAATAATTTATCTATTTGTTTTTTTTATCCTTTGTTCTTTGCTGTATTTGTCTGAGAAACAAAATACTGATTATTAGGTGATGTAACGGTGTAGCATCTCTGAAAGTTTGCAAGATTTGTTTCTAATTTTATTGAATGACAATAGGTCAAATGGCTTAAATTTCATACATGCATGAGATTGGTGGTTTTTCCATCCTCCATCACACCAACAAAGCCTTGCTGCATCTCTTTTGTTGATAGAAAAATTGGGGCATATAACTTGAGTACTTTAAAACTTCACATTTTTCCAATGAATTTTCATAGTATTTGTTGCACCTCAGTAGACTATCTTCGTGCATCTTTAACATTGTATTTGGTCTGTTAATAGCATCTTGTTGTGCATATTCACTTGAGGACTTTGAATAGTGATGATTTCCTTCCTTTCATCCGATAGCAGTAGATGAAAAGGATTCTATATTGGCTAGTATACCAGAAGAACTGAAGGAAAAGGGCTCTTTGGTACATGCATCTCTAATAGAGGGAAAGGTATGCTTAAAAACTGCATCTTCTGGAATATATGAATATCAGTATTTGTATATCTTGATATAATTATTGACATTTTAGATACCAACATTCATGATCTAACTCCCCTCTATTTGGGGGGAAAAAAAGAGTAGCCATTTTGAATTTGAATAAAATTGATTATTTTTATGATGACCTCAATTGAATTAGTTTCTGAGGTTATACTTAGATTATAGTCTTTTCATTGCAAAATACCATGTGCTTGTGAAACCAATATTGTCAATGTTTCTCACATGAAACCAATATACCGTGTGCTTGTGACAAAAAAAAAAGCTGGATGCAAGAAAAGGTTTCATTTATAGAAATTAGAATGTGAAATTTGGTCAATTTTACTTATTTTCAGTTCAATATGTTGTCTTTTTGTAGGATTATATCTACTACAATATCTTATAATTGACGAATTATGCGAAATTGGTAGTTATGGTTCATTGTAGAAGCTGCCACAATGATGTCAATATTTTCCAGGGGGGCTTGCAAACTCTCCTTCAGTCTATAAAGGAACAGGATGCAGACAAAGTATCTGTGAGCCTTACATCTACGCTGGATACTGTAGCAGAGCTAGAGTTGTTACAGGTAACTGCAAACTAGACTATATGATATCATCTTGAAATCAATGGTAATTACTTTCACTTCTCCAATAAACTTGACTGAATTTATATATTATGATCATATCCAGAATGAACTTAATTTTGTTGCAACAGGCACCGGGATTATCATTTTTGTTGCCAGAGCAGTATGTACAACAACATCCACCATCAGTGACTCCAACTGAAAGTCTGTCAATCACTACTTTGATGTAATACATAGATCCGTGTAATGGATAATTGGATTTTTTCCACCCTTAAATCTTGAACATACACCAGACCATTTGACACAAGTCCTACAATTAAAAAAAAAAAAAAAAAAAAGAGAGTGATTTACGATTAGTCATTCATAGCTCAATTCCTTGGGAAAACTAAACCACAGAACATGGGGAAAATCAATATCTTCCCATTTCTTTTAGGCTTTCAGGGAGAGGAACTGTTGACTTCACCATTGAGAAAGGAGATGGTTCAACATTTTCTCCAGTTGGTGGAGAGCCGAAAAATACTGCCACCATTCAGGTATAATTCACTCCATAAGTTTTCTTTATTGGTTGTTCATTTGGTGGGTTTCAGGCCCTCTGAAAGGTCCCATATGCAGTAAGAACAGGTCCACATTAAAGAATACATCAAAATTGCATCTTGGTAAATGGTGCATGAATAAGTAACTGCTAGTAGGTAGTATATTAAAGATTAACTAATAGGCCTTTGTTTTCAGGCTGTTATAGATGGATACTCGGCTCCATTAACTGCAGGGAATTTTGCAAAACTGGTAAGGTAGTGGAACGGTACTTCAGCCTTCTGAATTTTTCATATGGCTATTCCTTGCCAATAACCATCATGTATACCATTCTTGATTTTCATCACTTTGATGGTTCATCCAATATAGTTCAGATTTCCTAATTCTCTGACTGAACTAAATCAGTAATGTTATATTTTTATTTTAATGGTTAATGATCTATGATTTATGTCTCAGTCATTAGGTCCTATTTCTCTTGATTTTTTTCATGCTATCACTGTAAATAATGCTGTCAATTAGTTGTTTTCTTGTTAAAAATATAAAGAGTTTCTCAAGATCTAGAATTTTATACCAAAAAGAGTGGCTTCCAAATACTTCAACTTTAGTTGAGGCTAGATGCATGCTGAAATTTATCCATTATTCTGTGTAAAGATAAAAAGAATATGTTAACTGGAATACCTAGATTATCAAATTGAAAATATAATATGGAATATTACCACTCTTAGAATATCTAGTTTTAATTGTGCATTTGAAGTTGTATTACATGGCATATTTCCTGTTTATAAGTGGTTGGTGTCTTAAACATCTAGATTATTAAATTGTATAACCTAGTGGAAACATCACTCAGTTCCATAATCCTTCAGGTGATGGATGGAGCCTATAATGGCGCAAAGCTCAATTGTATCAACCAAGCTGTTATTTCAGATAATGGATTTAATAAGAACACTGGTTATAGTGTTCCCTTGGAAATAATGCCCTCTGGACAATTTCAGCCCCTTTACAAAACAAGATTAAGTGTGCAGGTATGTTTTTGTTTTATTCTATAAAAAAATTGGCCGCAGGTATTACAGGCATTTATGATACTGTTCTCATCTGTTTTTTGTCTTGGGAAAGGATGGAGAACTGCCGGTTCTTCCGCTATCTGTTTATGGGGCACTTGCTATGTCTCTTAGCGAAGCCTCGGAGGAGTATTCATCACCTTATCAGTTTTTCTTCTTTCTCTATGATAAACGAAGTGTAAGTGCAATCTACCACTATTCCGTCTACATCCTTTATGTTTATTTGCTCACAGTATTTGTTAGACTTTTGTTATACAACATGTGTGAAAAATGGAAGCCGAATCTTTATGCTTGGATGTAATTTCCTTTTGCAAATTGAGTCCATCCATTTCTTTTCCGTTTATGTAAGCGTTGTCAGTATTGTCTTTATTGTCTTCCTCTTTTGTAGGCTGGTTTGGGAGGGATATCATTTGATGCAGGACAATTTTCAGTTTTTGGGTAAGCCTTGTTAGCATTCACATACCTTATAGTTGATTTTGGAGTTTAGTTTTTGGGTAAAATGTGTCCTCAAAATATCTTGAAATTTGATTTTACTCTCTAAAAATAAAAATCTAATACGTTTTTAGTCTCTATTTTAATAGTAACACATGTTTTTAGTCTCTCAACCCCATCACTTTTGATAAATGTAGAAACTAAAAACGTATTAAAACATATTTTACTCTTATTTTGAGGGACTATAAATATATTATACCCTTAACTTTTTGTCTAATGTTTCTTATGCTATTAAAACATGCAGATACACAACCACCGGGAGAGACATTCTACTACCCCAGATAAAAACTGGTGATATTATTCGTTCTGCAAAGCTTATTGAAGGCCAAGACCGTCTTGTATTGCCCAAGGAGAGTTGAGTATATTCCGTGGCGGTGTTAGTGTTACCCAAGTAGGAAAAAATAATTCATTCTTTTTAATATATAATTGTGGACGGCATCAGCCTGATTTTCTTGTTGCAGGTTGTGTTGTAAATTACTAAATTATAAAGAAATTATAAAGAAATGAGTTGAAATTTCTATTCATTAAATATTCAATGGAACAGTTGAGAGAAATTCTCCTGAAAGGGATCCCTTTCCGTGACTTAATTCGTCAATGTTATCTTCTGATATCTTGTACAATACAGTATATCACAGGGTGCGTGTACCAAATGGCTGAGTTAATTTTGAGAAGAAATTATCGTCATTTTCTTAGCATATACCATAGGTGATATTAGAGACAAAGTTGCATTTCGTTCCATACTCTTCACTATTAGAAGCCTATAGTATGTTATGTTCTATCATTATGTATGTTCACTGTCACTATTACTCTCTCCGTTCTAACGTTATAGATTATACTACGTTTAAGGTTTTGACATAAATATTAAAGAATGTAATTAATTCAATAAATTTCATAGAAAATATAGGTGACCTCCTAATATATATTTTATCTCTCTAGTTGTAACTCGGTCACTCCTTATATACGTTACTCTTACTCAGTGTTGTCAATAGCGAATCGCGGAAAATCGTGAAAAGCTGAAAATGCGCTATAGTATATAGCGGGCAGTGCCGTGGCCAATTAGCGGAAGCTGCATGGCAAATGAAATAGAATTGGTTTTTTGGATTGATGACCTTGATTGTGTATGGGGTACACGGGTGGATGACCCCGATTGATTTTTTAGATCATCTTCTTGTTTAGGGGATGATCCACTCCATGACCCAGAATGGGTGTTTAGACCAGCAATTGTTAGTCAAGCTCTGCCACCTCTTCCCCTTCCTCAGGAGGAGGAAGAAGATTTTACCGATTTTGGCATGATATATTCACGGGCTGCTTCCTTGTAAATATTCACGAGTAAGATAATAAGGAAGAGAGTATAAGGTACTTTTTAAGACGAAATCCGAACTTTGCCAATTTCACAACCATGAACAACATATATATTTGATCCATTTTAATTTTCATGTTTTATTTTCAGCATAATTTTTAGAGCATACTACAAAATATAATGTTATAAGAGTATATCATATTCTTGGATTTTACTGGAATAAAACAAATATTTTTTTTACTCGGTTCTTGGATTATTGTTTTGTTATCTTATTCATTCATATTTTTTTTCTCATTTCTGTCATATTTTATCTTGTATTTATCCTAATAAAATAAGGTGTTCACAAGGACATATTTGAAAAAACAATTTAATTAAATACTTATTTATTAAACTCTAATCAAGAGAGAACTTACTTACCCATCCAATGGAGGTGTGAGGGAGTTGGATCACTTGTGCTTTTTATAAGAGCATTTCCAAGTAGAAAGTTAAAAAAAATAGAAAAATTAAAATAAAATAAAAATTAAAAAGAAAGCAAGCTTGTAACGACCTGTATGCATCCGGTTCATTAACATTATCTTATGGTTGTTAAGAGCAGCAATTATCATAGATAATTAAAAATGGAAACAGTAAACAAAATGACGTTATCAAACGTCATTAACATCATCAACTGTACATTATATATAGTGAATTCTCATAATATACAAAGTATATGTTTCAAAACTATACATATCCCTCATCAGATACAAAAACATAAACAAAAATAAAGCCAACATGCTCTTCAACACTATGCCTAAGGTTCTCATAGAACCTATCCTTGCTCAGGCCTCTTGCCCTGGGATCTATCAGCCGTTCCCTGAGCATCACCTGCAAAACATAATCCCCAACAGGGGTGAGATAACAATCTCAGTAAACTCAGGGTCCTTGGAGGTCTTTCCTCACCCTGGTTCACTTTCATGCACATAATATCAAAATTGGCATTACAAACTAGTCATCCCAGCTATCAGTCACATTACCACATGTACATAACATATATACATATAAATCAATGCCCGAGAAGACTTCATCCATTTACATGGGCACATCTCAAATCAGGATTTACTAATCATGCCTGAGGAGGTTTCATCCATTTATATGGGCACATCCCACATCAGGGCTTTCTTTCTTTGCCTGAGGAGGCTCCATCCATCTATGTGGGCACATCTCACATCGGACTTATATATATATATATATATATATATATATATATAGACTATTAAATTCAATTCTACTGGCCAGAGAATCTAATCAAGCACATAAAAACACTATCACAGTGTTCAGCTCATCATATACATGTTTTCATAAAAAGTAACACAATTTTAATATACATGCATCAAGATATACAATAACCATAACTCCCTCGGAGTATGATGGAACACAAGCAGTGGGAAACACTCCCAAGAACAAAGAGCTTACCTGCTCTCAGCGCTACACCGGCTCTCCCGGCTTCGTGGTCACAACCACCAGCAATGTCACTATCACGCCCTACATAAGGCATACAAACAATCAATCAACAACGGTTCTCAACCGTTAGAATGAAAGGAAACGTTATTCATTTCCATTAAAACCTCTATGTTCTCTATCTTAGGGTTATCAGAGCTAACCACCTTATAGGCGATTCACAGACCCTCAACAGGACCTATCTTGGTTCAACCAAGATCTTAGAGTCTCCTTAGACTCTGCATAAGTTCAATTCAATGCTCTAATCAGGTCATATTCCAACAATTAACCAACTTGACTAAAACAGTTATTTCAACACGCTTTCACAGTTTATTTAGCCTCCTGGACAACTTTTGTAAAGGCACTTAGGCTCATGTCTATCATAACCCCTTGCATTTCATCAACATTCTTCCTACTCATACATATCTCAGAGTCAAAACCAAACTTCATCAGAAGTCATGATCCAAAGTTCAACATCCATCAGAACAACCCCTTGATCATATATTTCTAAAGAATTCAAGCCTAATTCCAGTCCTAACGCAATTTGGTTACTATTTATCCCAAGAACCATTTCACAAATCAATCGTTACAACTTGAGTTTCTTACCTTTAAACTGTTGAGGAAGGCTGGAGGATCACTTCTCTAAGCTCTGGCGTCCTTGAATTGCCTTCTTTCTCCTCCAAAACTCAGTCCTACAAAGTTCCCTAGGGAACGAGATTTCTCCGTTTTAAGGTTTTCTCTAAGGATTGAAGCTGGAATCTAGCTCATAAAGGGGTTCTAATCAACTTTCTAGTTGGGTAGAAAGTGTTTAGATGAAGTATGATGAAGATATGAAGCTTTTCTGAGCTTCAATGACAGAAAACACAGGGATGAAGAAGAAGAAAGGGTTTTGGCCCTCCAAAACGCGTGAATGACCTCTTATACTGGCTCCGGACGTGTTCTGGCACTGATCGTGTCAAATTCCAGAGAAAAATATGTTTTATGGAGCATTTCTAGCGCTAACCGCGCCGCATCTGGCGCTATCCGCGCTAGAATTCAGAGAAAATGTGTTTTCTGAAGCGTTCTTGGCGCTAACAGCGCCACAACTGGCGCTAATCGCGCCACAATTGAAATCCTGGCGCTAACGGCGCCGTCCCTGACGCTAATTGCGCCAAATAAAATAATATTTTTTTTTTTTTTTGCAAGTCAAGGTTATTATAAAGGTAATTCTATAAATCTAAGCAATCTCTTCTAAACATGCATCCTTTTATTATATTCTCAAGTAAAGTGCATCATATGCACACTCAGAAAGCCGGAGAGCATATCAAGAAAGGGAATAAAACAAAAACCAGAAACAGAACACATATATTACAACCAATTTTCTGTTGTTCCCTATGTTCAAGCTCAATGCACCCTTATTATCTCGAACCATCCTTGCTATTACTATATATATATATATATATATATATATATATATATATATCTGTATCTTCTAGTTTCATCTTCATAGAAAAACCTTATAGTATATAGCAACAAGTGGACATGGCTCTTTGTATTCGTCAATTTTCCAACTTTGCTGCCTTCTTCTGCCTTGCTCTTCTCCTTTTATCTGCTCCTGGTTAGGATTTCCTCTCTTAAATTTAACTTGCCCACATAAAAAAAAACTTGGCATATTATATTCTAGGATATGCCAACACCGTGGGACATGATTTGGTTGATAATTTTGTCCGGTTGTTCCTAAATCATGTGGTCAAGGGTTTAATTCCTGATCCGTGCATATGAAAAAACACTTGTTGAGAGATCAATATCTTAAAATGAATCTGAGTACTTCGAGGAATTAGTCTTCGGCTTTTGGTCAAGGAGAATAATGAAAAATAATTAATTTACCCCAAAAAAATATATTAAGGAATTAATTTATATGCTTGCATCATTATATATCTCGAGACCAACCAGCTATGGTGATTATATCTTTTCTGATTTGTTTTCCTATGTCTGTATTTTCAGAGGTTAGCCTTGGGGAAGCAATCTGTAATAAGCCTAGTGGAACATGGTCAGGGCCTTGTATAATCAGTAACATATGCGATAGCCAGTGCAGACAGAGGGAGAATGCAATTGGGGGATTTTGCCTTGATTTGGCTTGTTACTGTCAATATGGCTGTTCCCCCAACTGAAACATTAGACCATCACTATGACTTTGTTGGAATGTAAGTTTATTTAGAAGCAAATTTAGAAAAAGAAGAAATTAAGAAGAAAAAAAATGAGTTTTTCTATAAATTAAAATGAATTTTTCATTAACTCATTTGTTTCATCTTTTAAAAAAATTATATTGATGAACTTCTAAAAATTAGTTAATGAAAAACTTATTTTTACTTATAAAAAACTCAACTCATTTTTTTCTTTTTATTTTTTTCTTTTATAAGTATTTCTAAAAAGGTTTATCCAAACAGTCTCTATGTAATCCACTCTGTTTTTCAACAATAAATGTAACGCGTGTGCTATATTTTGGTAGATAACTCTTAATTTTGCATGCGATTTCATCTGCTGTGAAAAATATTACACTTATGGACCAAATTTAATTCTGATTAATAAGTATTTGAAATTTGATGGACAGATTCAGGGGCGAAACTACATTCATTGAAAGGGGGGCAGTTGCCCCTCCTAAATGCACAAAATGTGTTAATACATATAAAGTTATTCTATTTCTGCACCCCCACGTACGTACCATTCCTCTGTTAGTGATATATATATATATATATATATATATATATATATATATATCTTTTTTAGGCTTTAACATTACAAAAGCTATCAGTTTTTATATGGAGTATATTTTGTGTCAATACATAATATAATAAGTTTTATCTATTAAAAACATTTAAATATGCCTCGAAAGCTATCAAAGTATTAATTGTAGTGTTATCAATTATTGAAATCTTTCTTTCTTGAGGCAATATATTTCCATTAAGAATAAGGTATACATTATATTAATTATTATTTTAAACTTAGATATGTTTTTAGTCATTATAAAATTAATAAATTTTGATTTTAGTCCTTGTAAAAAATATTCTTTGGTTTCATCTCTCAAAATCTAAAATCATTGTTTTTAATCTCTATTATCATGTGACATTCAACTACTTTAATCTCTATTATCATATGTTTAACAAAAGTTCAAAGTGACCATTTCAAGCGACAACTGGTGTCTTTGGTACTATGTTATCTTATGAGACCTCTAATTATTATTTTTTTTATTTCTAAATCAAAATCCACTTATTTTATGAAGATTAAATACTATTTAGTTATTATTAATTTTGTTTATCATAGTTATAATTCCATCCCGCTTGACAACTTTTTCTTCGTAATGTTATAGCCAATGCTTTTCCCCCAACAACTTTATGCTAAGGGCATTCGGCCATGGGTTACACAACTCATGAAATACATTCTTATCTAGATAAACCTTTTAAATCAGTTCATATTCCACCGGTACAGACAACCCTTCAAAATTTGTATGAGCATCACCTGTGTTTGGTGTTTTTTTTTTTGTATAGAAATGTTGTGACTCTGTTGGTTTTTCTTTTTGTCCTCCCACGGGTATTTTTAGTACATTAGGCCAAAGACTAATATCATTCTTGGTATTTTGGTTGTTGTTGATTTGAATGATTTTCACAACATGGTTGGGATCGAAAACAAGATTTCTCGCTAAATAGATCGTCCCTACAATGTGTGAACCTGTGATACTTAACCATTACGTCAACCGTCAAGTTTGTTTTTCAGTTGACTTTATAGATAAAATGATGTCCTCCATATTATATACTTGCATCATTTTAACTTTTATAGTAGCAAAGTCTTACAATTTGGATAAGTTTTTCCTTAAGTACTTGTATTTTACTGAATTTTTCCTTAAGTGCTTAAAAAATAGAAAAATAGAAAAATAAAAAGAATTAAACTTACTTATAAGTTAAAATTAATTTATACATCTAATTTTTTGAACAATTAGATATATAGTAGAGTCTATAAAAATGTTAAAAGTATATGAGATGATTTTAACATAAAAATATTTGATTGATTTTACCTTTTTTTTTATATTTTTTTATTAATATTTATTGGAAATTTTATCTAAATTAAGAGAAAGAGAACAACGGCAAGCTTCTGAATCTAATTTCGTTTCATCGGACACAAAGTACAAGTGTACAACATTAGGTTTATGCTATAGCATTTGAACCTAATCAGGTAAGATCTTCTTCTTCCAAATTGCAAAATTAAACTTTTAGAAGAAACATATAGGAATAGAATAATCTTAAATCACAATTCTACAATTATATCTAATAATAACCAAACCATATATACTCCCAAAGAAAGAAAAAAGAAAAGAGCAAGAAAATCAAGTCGTGGACATGTTGGAGATAGAGATTGTTTGGGGTTGGTCTGAAATTCAACCATCTAAGCCCAACTCATCGTGTGGTGGAGTCAGTGCTCTTCTCAACATAATGAGAACAATGGGTCAAATCGGGCCGGTTCAAGCACGTGCAACCCGGTCTAGACCCAACGTGGCCGAACAATCATGTTCCTGACCAATAGAAAGGTCCCATTTCTAGCACATCTTTGGAGAAAGTTGTGGCCTTTCTTTGGTTTGATTTTGAAGGACAACTTGAATTTCTCTTTCTGATTAAGCTATGAATATAAAGAAAATGGGAAGGTATATATATAATATAATTATATGTAATAGCCCAATAGGCTTGTGTTTGGGCTTGGAAGAACTTGTCTTGTGGTTTGTAGAGACTTAAGAGAAGGGAAAGGTGAATCAAGAAGGAAGGTTCATGAACTTGTTTGGAGTGTGGGTTTCGGAATGCTTGACCAATTTGAAGAGTTGGTGGCAATTGGGTTGATTGGATTTGGAGAATCGGAAGGGGTGAGTGGGAGTGAGCCAAAATGTTTTACCAATATTTATTCAGGAGCGCTAGTGGGGATTTACTAGTTCAAATATGAATTTCCTGCGTTTAGTATATGATTTTTAATGATACTAAAGTGGCTCCATTATTTGTCATGTTTTGGAGGTGAAGCTATTCAGACGGTTCACAATGGCTCATAGCTGGAACTGGGTCACCAAAATCACTCCAAATTGAATTACTGCATTATTGATTGTGATTCATCAAGGACACTATGTTATAAAAGTTGAGATTTTATTCTTTCAAGTATCATGCTTTCAATACTCCAACATAAGATGCACATGAGAGAAGATAAAGTATGAAATTGTGACCATTAATTGAAAAATATCAATTAATATTTTCATGATTATTTTGTGCACGTGTTTGACCAACATTACACTAGTTTGAGTGCAATTGGACTTGAAACCTTTAAGCAAAATTTTGAGTTTCAGTTTGGTCATATAACCGATGTAAAAAAATTTACATGTCTTCAAAACTTCTATTATTTATAGGTCTCCTTTAATCAAGTATATATTGTCTCTAAACGAACATATTTCCTCTCACAAGCTTGCATATGAAGAATATGGTCGTTAGGACATTAAAATGCACATACTTTTTCATGATAAGAAACCACTCTTTCGTCACTAGCCTGTTGAACACTACAGTAGGAAACCACTTCCTTTTGTGTTAGAGCATGTTTGTGTAGAACACTTCTTTTGATGGTGATTGAGGAATTTCAGAGCTTGAATTCATTTATTCTTCATAGGTTTCGACAGATCCAAGGAGAATGTCTATGCAAAATAGATCTCAGTGAAGTCGTAAATGTCATCTTTAATGTCGTATTAGATCATGATTTCATTTTGTTATCTCTAAAACATCATACACATGAAACATGTTATGATAACTCATAAAACATAAAATTTATCCTTTGTATTTGTTTACATCTAATCAAAATAATTAAGGTCTTGATTCGTCTTAAAACATAAATGTCTTTTGACTTAACAACTACTACTCATATCCACCTTGCCTTGTTGTCCCAGTCAGTTAAATAAATATATAAAAATTTAGCTTTAAACACAATAAAATCAACACTATTCCCAAAAAAATTGTTCAAAAATGTTATAAATGTACTTTTTTTATTGGGCACTTGTTAATAATTGTTTTACTTTATTTTCATCTATCTTAATAAATGTTTTATTTGAATTATTTTATAGAATCAATTAACTTTAAATTTTTAAAAGAGGTATAAAAAAATCTACATCGAATTAAGAGTAATAGATTATTTTTTGATAAAATTATACTTATTAAATAATGTTTAACAATGTAATTGTAAATTATATTAAAGTTTATTTTATAGTAATAAATGTCAAGTGATAAACAACTTATTATCATGTTTCCAAAAAAATTGATAATATTATTTTATAATAATAGTAAATGGAAGTTAAAAGATAAGTTATGATTAAAATATATTAAAAAATTAATAAGAAAAATAAATTTATTTTTAACATAGAGAAGGTGAGAGGGAAGTGAAGAATGAAAAAAGAAAAAGAAAAATAAAAAAGGAAGTATGAAAGGGTGTGAAGGAAGGCAGGAGTATGTGGGATTGTGAGAGTGAGAGAGATGAAGAGAAAAAAAAATTGTATGGTTGATGTCTTGTAATCTCAAATGAAAGAGGGAAATGGTGACCTATAGCAAAAAAAAAAAAAAAATTGACATCTGACTCCAAAAGAAATGCTTTTGCTTTTATATTTTATATAATAGTAAGTAGATATGTAAGTAAGTAGTAAAATAAAATGTTTTATTGGCTGATAAAAAAAGGAAATTGTGAAATAGTTTTATTAAATGATTACAAGACTTTTAAATTTATAAAAGGTTAAATTGTAATTTTGGTCCTTCTATAATTTTAAATTTTTTTATTTTGATCTTTTTATTTCTAAATTAACATTTAATCCTCTTTCTTTTCATAAAAAGCAATTTTTGTCTTTAATAGGTTGTTCATAGTGCTTATATGACAAGGAATTAAATAAAGTGAAAAATTAAAAAAGTCTTAGTAAGAGTTGAACACATAATCTTTTGTTTAAAGATAAGATAATAAACCACAAAGACACTTGTTTTATTTAATTAATTTTATAAACACTATTTTATATCAATTCTTAGTCAAGAGTTACTAATTTTTTTGAATTATAAAATTTAATAAATTAAAAGTGTAACACCCTGTAGGCCTCCGGTGTATTAACATTTATAATATCAGAATAACGCTCAATCACTTTATTTAAAAACTGGCGGAAGCGAAATCGAACCGTATTTCTTGATTACATTATGCATGGTATATAAAATACATTACCACACAAACAACATGTAACATAAACAAGCCCCTGCTGATCCAGTATAACATAAGCATAGGCAGATAAACCAGAATATCTCATAAATATAATCAGGAGGAACATCATATCCATATCATAAACAAGTTTATATATATATATATATATATATATATATACATCATCATCTTACACTACCCATGTCTCTACAAAAGAATGAGTCAACACTGGCCTTGGTCTCAAAACCACTTCCTCACACGAGGGTATACAAAACTATACAAGGCATATACAAACATATCATGTGTGCACACACACACCTTCCCTCTACAGGGGTACAAGACAACATCAAAGCAAAATGAGCTACCTAGCTCCTCCTCTGCTGTCCACAGCCAGGCAATTTGTGTCACTACTGGGGCCTTCCGCCCTGAGATCGCTCCTCTCTGTTAGAAGCGTCACCTGTAACCACATAAATCCCACACGGGGTGAGATATACATCTCAGTAAGCTCAGGGTCCTTGGAGGCATCTCCTCCACCCTAGCTCACTTCCATGATACAAACATAGGGCATCACAATCACATTGGCCTCCCGGCCCTCATAACAATACAAGCAAGCCATCTTGCTCTATGTACGATGGATCGCATCAACACCAACCTCAGTGTGAGATCGGAACTCACACCGTGCCATCCCATCGGGAGCTACCCCTTACGCATGGACGCACGTATATGGTACCTCCGAGAATAGGCAATCAACCGCGATGGGACACACCTATCTCTTGGTCTTAAGGGATCATCATCACCTTGGGATCATCATCACCCACGAGCAAACCAAACTAGGAGGTGCGCTCTCCTCCTAGGGAGGTCCATATCTATCTTACTGGCCAGAAGATCTATCAACAGGCATCATACACGTTCAAGCACAGATGCAGCATACATATCATTATGAGGATGCAACAACCAACAATGAATGCATCATGAATGCAACCATCACTCCCTCGGAGTGTGGTGGAGCACACAAGTGGGAAACATCCCCAGGCACCAAGAACTTACCTGACAAAGCCGAGCTCTGCAGTTCTTTCCCTGCTCTGTGGCCTATGCCACTGACAACCTCAGTGTCTCGCCCTAAAAGGCACATAAAACACGTATCACAGCCAAGTCAAGTATACAAAACATCAGCATATCAAGCAGTCCTCAACTGCCACAATGAAAGGAACCTCAGTCCTTTCCATAACTTAAAGTCATCTAACCTATGGTTCATCATAGCCCAATAACTCAGAAGACACATAGGACTTGAAAGGTCCATATCAGACACAAGACACAGTTCATATGGCCTCTCAGGCACATCAAAACCATCAACAAGGCTCTTGCATGTCTCAATATCATCAAGTGACTCAACACAAGCCACACATGCATAAACATAGAGCCAAAACCAAAGTTCACCAAACTACAATCTGAGAGCTAATCCTTCATCCTCACAACATTCTAAACATGTCTTTCTAAAGGACCCAAGGCTAAAACAAGCCCTATCACAAGTGGGTCACTATTCACCCAAAACCCCAATTCCTAAATCAATAGGAGAAACTCGAGTTTCTTACCTCAATGGCGACAAGAAAAGCTCGTGGACAGCTTCCCCTAGCTTGGGTGTCCAAGAATCGACGCTGTTCCTCGCCAAACTCGAGTTCAAAGGATTTTCCTTGAGAAAGGGATTCTCAAATTAAGGGGTTTTTAAGAGAAAGAGATAAAGGATTATAGCTCAGTAGAGGTTTCTCACAAGATTTGTGATCCAAGGAAGGTGTTTGGGCCAAGAAACAAAGGTTCAAGAAGCTTGGGAGCTTCAGAAATGGTGGAAGGGCACTGAAGGAGGAAGAAGAAAGGAAGATGGCCCAAAATTTCATAAATTACCCTTTTTATACTGGGCCTGACCGACCTGCCGCACCGATCACGCCACTCTGGCGCTGATCGCGCTAACTTCCAGGGCCCATGGCGCCATCCGCGCCAACCTCCAGAAACAATGGCGCCCTCCGCGCAACCCTCGCGCCAGCCTCCAGAACTGTGGCGCTACTCGCGCCAATCCGGCGCCACTCGCGCCAACATCCAGAGAGCGCGGCGCTGATCGCGTGAACCAGGTGTAACACCCCAAAATTTAGGGAATTACAGACAATTACTAAGAGTAAAATGTTAATGAAAGGCAGTAGAAAAATTTAGGGCAAAATGACAAGAACACCCCTGAACAATTTCAGAAATGACGTTTATGTCCCTAGGATGAAAATGATAATTTTGTCCTGAACAATTCTGGAAATGACCAATGTATCCCTAGGAGAAATTACCAAAATATCCTTGGATAATTTCACAAATGACAGATAGGTTCCTGAGGTATTAAAAGACCAAAATACCCCTGGATATTTTATTAATGACCAAATTGTCCTAGGAAAATCTAGTCAGACATTTTAAGGAAGAAATGTTATAAATACCTTTAGATGATTTGGAAATAACCAAAGATACTCTTAGAGTAACAATTACAGAGATGTCTTGAACATTTTTTAGAAATGACGATTTTACCCCTAGAAAGAAGGGTAAAATTACCAAAATGCCCATAGGTCAAAACTGACCAAGATAACTTCAGAAATTTATGGGAACCTGAATATAGGATAAAATATTATTAGATAACAAATTATTAGCAAGATAGGGAGCAGAGAAACCTAAAATAAGATTTCTACGAATTTTGAAAAATGAATTGCAAAAAGCTTAATCTAGATTATCTTAAGTGTCTGAAAATTATAAGAAAAATATAGACATGATCTATAGAATTTTCTCTTAATTATGGGAAGAATAAGTATTCTAAATGAGTTAGTTTAGTAATTTTAATAA
>PYAF01006063.1:63019-79302 GCA_007407185.1 Glycine tomentella | reverse complement strand
GATAAATTGTCTCAATGAATGAATTAATGGAACACCAAGTGTTTGTTCAAATGTCACAATGAACTAGAATAGTATATAGACCTAACCTTAAGCAACCAAAAGAATAATTAACTTGAATTAAATAAGTGGCTGTCCAAGATAATTAATTCTACCTTGTGTCCATAGGATTCCTTGGCTGTATTTTAAATTTAATGTTGCTATATGTTGTTGCTTAATTTATTATGTTGCTGTTATGGTTGTAATTATAACTAAATGATGTTGTATGCTGTTACTGTATTTAATTAAGTTGTATGTTGCTGTTGCTGTATTTAATTAAGTTGTTGATGAAAGCTGTATGACTTATGCTGTTATGTTGCTGTTGTATATGTTGCTGTATATTTTAATTAGTGCGGTATATTTTATTTGGTTGCTGTATGTTTAATTAGGTTACTGTATTCAAGGTTGTTGTATAATATTAAGTTGCTGTATGCTGTTGTATACTCTATGATACGATATTTAATAGGTTGCTGTATATTATTTTATTTATGTTGTTGTATGATATTCTAACATTCACTTGATGTTGAGCTATGATAAAGATTCATAGTATATATATATATATATATATATATATTCTTAAGATTATTTCTTAAGAAAATTGTGGGCACTGATATTTGTGAGATTGATGGATGATTAAAAATGTTATAGTGCCAAGATGAGACTATGAGAAATAAATTGGAGATTAATGGTAAAGAAGAATAATTAAACCATTCATGCATTTTCATACACATATGTCTGGCGGAGGTAAATCCGTGGAGTTGATGCCTTGCGAGGGTTAATCCGTGGAGATGTGTGTTAGATAGTTAGAGGAATTGAGTATGAGCGTTCAGACAGTGAGAAGTTTGAGTTGGGGGGTGCTTCGGCAGTGAGGAACTCACGCCACCCATGATGATCACATGAAGTGTGGGTGACTTTCCTGTGCACTACTGTGACGCCCTGACTGATCATGCAAGTTCTGGACCAGTGATTGGGGCTATCTGACTGTGGTCACTGATGTTGATGATTTTATGATAAGCTGAGATCTCAGTCATGCATCATATTAAAAGATGAGTATGCATTACATGCATCACATGATGAGTATGTGAAATGATTATTTATTGATGAATATGTTGTGAGCTAAATATTTAATCTGTGTGCTGGGAAATAATCTGTGAACAAATTGGTCTTATCTATATATCTTATTCAAACTATGTTGTCATAAACTTACCCGAGTTGTGTCTGTGGTTGACACCTGTGATGACCCCAATTCATTTGGGTGAGCAGAGGAACAGTAGTAGCTGAACATGGATGAGGGAATGAAGATGTGCATGGATGATTGGAAGATGTGATGTTGATGTTGTGATGCTTGTTATTTATGTTTTTTATGTATTTTGGACTGTCTGTATATTATTGGACATGTATTATGGACTGTAGTATGAATTGTATAATGGACTGTATCATGGACTGTACTCTTACTTATAAATGAACCGTGGTGAGAAAAATCGTTTATGCTATTTACATAAAAATAGCAAACAAGGCGAAAAGAATTTTCGTGAAAAATTTTCAACCAAGATCATTTTAAAACAAAGTAGACACGAGTTTTTAATTAAAATCAAACAAGCACGAGAGAATTAAGAGAGGCGTTACACCAGGCGCCACTCGCTCCAGTTCCCAGTGGGCACGGCGCTGATCGCGCCACTCTGGCGCTACCAGCGCCACACCTCTACACTGGTTTTTGCAGAAAACCCTGGGCTATCCGTGCAGAAACTTGCGCCGTTCGCGCCCAGACTCAGGGTCATTATAAAAAGTATATTTAATATATAAATATTTTTAATTTTATAAAATTAATAAAATTGTCTTTGTTGGGTATAAAATTTAACAAAGCAATTGTCTTTATTTTTAAATAAAAGGTCATGAGTTCAAATTCTACTAAGATATTTTTTTTTATACTTTATTTAATCCTTTGTCACATAAGCCCAATACACCACATCAAAGTCAATGTTTGACTTTGGATAATCAACTAATAGAAATGCCAAAATTATTTATTCTAAAAAATAAGGAAATTAAATGTTTTGATTTAGAAATATGAAGACCAAAATTATGGATTTAAAATTATAGAAGGATCAAAATTACAATCTAACCTTTATAAAATGATTTTTCTCCAACATATAAAATTTCACAGCAATAAAAAATAAAAATATATTTTTATCAACGATGTTTTATGCATTCGGCCACCTCATTAAAAACAGTCTGCTCCTGAGTATACTCTTAATTAAATTCAGAAATTATTGTATAATTTTATTGAACATGATGTATAATATCATTATTATACACTGTAGTGTGATAGGTACCGATAATTTAAGTTTTCAATGTTTATTTTATTATTCAAATAAATAGTGGATATAGTGATGATCTGATATAATGTTTCAGTTGCCGTGACATGGATCAGCACAGTAAGAAGCCCAATTGAAGCATTCTCCTGTCGATGCATTCTCCCTTTGTTGGCACTGGTCTTCGCATAGGCTGCTGATAATACAAGGCCATGACCATGTTCCACTAGGCTTAGCACATAGTTTTTCAGCAGTACTAACCCCAGAATATATAGAGAAAGGAAAAGATGATCACTTAATTGGTTGGTCCTCAAGAGATTAATATTAAATGTAAGTATAGGTATATAAAATAATTGAAGAGTTTAACTAATGATCATATACTCACAGTTGTAAAATAATTTTATAATATTATTTTTCAATTACAAATTATGTTATATGAATTTTATGATAATATTATAAAAGACAATAAACTTATCATAAAATATGATGAATTATGATTGGATGATAATATAAAATTGTTTTACAGTATCAATACATAATTATTTTTTCTCTTAATTTAAATTTTTGATATTTTTTGATAAACTAAGAATTAGACTTAAATCCACTTTTGGTCTCTCTAGTTTTACAATTGTTCAATCAAAGAAAAAAAATATTAAATATGTCAGTCCTCCATGTTATTAAAGTTTTACAATTTTGATTTATTATTAGTTTGTCATCAATTTTTTAACATAAATTTATGACGTGACACTATCATACCAATATGATATGTATGACACATATGTTGGCATGTCATTGACAGTCCAAATCTTTGTCTCTATTGCCATATCAGCTCACTGTCAGGCTCACATTAATGTTGAATTGTCAAGTCATTCACTATGTTAGTATGTTAGTGTCACATTATCATTTAATTGTCACATCAATAATTTTCGTTAAAAATTTGACAAGAAAAATAGTGAACCAAAATTGCTAATTTTATCAAATATGCCATTAATTTTTTTTTAAATACTGAAACTGCACAACCATAAAATTATAGGAATCAAAAGTGGATTTAAACCTAAGAACTATGTTTTATTATCCCTATATTAGTACTTTTTATGGTAAAAAGAAGTAGAGGAAAAAATCAAAATGATTTTTTCTCTCTTTTATTATAGGCTAAAATGTAATTTTTGTTTCCATATTTTTCTAAATATGCAACTTTTAGTCCCTCTATTTTTTAATTGAGACATTTTGTTTCCTACTTTTAAAATATCGAAAATTTTAATCTATGTGACAAATTTCAAACATTGACTATGTACTCCGTTAATGTTGACTAGTATGTGTCTATTTATTATCCACATGTCAAATGTTATTTATAATCATTTAATTGTTGATAAGCTTAATTTATAAAAATAGAATTTAAAAAGTACAAAGTCAACGTTTGAAATTGGTTAGGGACTAAAATTTTGAATTTTTTAAAAATGAGGGACAAAATATCTCAATTAAAAAATAAAGAAACTGAAATTGCAATTTTTTAAAAAAATATAGGAAAAAATGTTTCAATTAAGAAATGAAAGACTAAAATTGTAGATTTAGGAGAGAAGAAAAGATGACAAAAATTACATTTTAGGCTTTATTAGTAAAAGATAGTACGAGTGTGTAAGAATAGTGGAAAAAAATAATTTTGATTTTGGGTACAGTGTGATTTTGTGCGGGTAAGTCCAATTAAGAGAGAGGGGACACTAATCGAAAGCAAAAAAAAGGAGAAGAGCAACGCAGAAGAAGGTAGAGAAATTGGAGAATTGGCGAATACAAACAACCATGTGAACTTGCTGCTATATACTATTATAGGGTTTTTCATGGATGTTGGAATTAGAAGAGAAGATAAAGATATATATATATATAAAGAGTAAGGGTGATCATTTGGTACAACAAGGATGCTAATTTGAGCTAGAAAAATTGGTTGTTCTTGTAAGGTGCGGATTTTCCATGTATTCTGTTTCTACTCCTTGTTTTATTACATTTCTTGATATCCTATCGACTTCTTCCTAAGAACTAAGTATCTTGAATCATGGTGTCGTACTATGTGTAATGCAATCATACCAATTATCCCTCTACAAAAATTTACGTATTAGCTCTTTATACATTTGTGTTCTTACCAAAATCTGGAAATTCCACGTATGAGCTAGACGAGGTCCAGGTAGGTTCCAAATTCTACACGTCGGATGATGGGTCAACCTTGTTTAGGGGAGGGACCTCAGAGGTATGTCCACTGAGGGTGAATAGTGTATGAGTATGAGCGTTAATATCCAATCTTTATGGGATGATCTTAACCTTAGTAAATGTTTAGAAATAAACTGTATTTATTGTGTGCAATATAGGATTTGAGCCTTTGTTTGTTAGTGATCTGTTGATAAGATAATAACAAATAATAGCAAACAGTTATGTAATTCAAATAGGAGATAATATGTACCTTGTAGATAGGTTGTTATTTATAGATTAATAACAACTTCTGATAATTAGAGAGATATTAGGAGATAAGGTGGTTGCACCATTTTGAATATGAGTAACAGATAGGCTATTGCGGTCTAGGAGTTTCTCGAAGCTAAGAGGGTGGACGTCTGCGCTCCTGTAGCAATGCTGACACAGAGGGCAGACAAGTTGTCTTCGTTGTGTCAGGGTTGACACTTAAGGCAGAAATGTACACAGTTACTGTAGCAGGGTTGATGCAGTGGATGAACACATGTACAATGACCCCACAGTAATGTCCAAGTGTAATTTTACCAATTTGTACAGTACATAAGCCCCCCAGCCTCTGAGCCAATTTATAGGTGAAAGAGAATGAGTAAACGTTGATGATGAATGTCCAATGTCAAGGTTGATGTTATTGACAAGTAAGATGTAATGTTGAGCTCGAGAAGCCCCCGAGGGTGGACAAGTGACATCTAATGTCAATGCTGATAACTTTGTAAAAAGTAATTGTGGAGCTATGTCAAGCCCCCTAACCTGAAAGTGTGTTTTCCAGGTTGTTACCGTTGAAATGTCTAGGATGGATGCATCTGTGAAGTCAAATATGTTAGGCGAATGAAGCATCGAGGTTGGGCACTTATGCCAGTATCTGACCGTTGTAATGGGTATTGGAAGCATGTGTTATTCTTTGTCATTTCCCCAGGTGCGTGAAGCACACTCGCTGTACTCGTGCATACGTGTCAATCAAGGAGTGGACACGTACTGGAGTAATGCGGTAGTGGGTGAGTGGGCATTGATTGTGGCACGAACTACAAGGGAACATTTCAAATCTGCGCATAACTGCTTAGTAGTCACGTCCCATTTAAATGGACGTGACGTTTGACACTTCTCTCTCGCCACCTACTAAGACTCTCAGTAAGCGTACCGATTTGTTGTTGTAAGTTACAAAATTTTATAAGATCGTCTCAACAGGGACTTGAGCTTACTCAGTTAATCCAATTATAACTTAACAGTTCAATAGTTATGTACAAGTAGGTTTGAGTGTAATTTCATTTGTTTAGGAAAATAACGGAAGATAACTAAACTTAGCAAAAATGAAATATAATTATGAGAAAGTGGGATTGGATTTCACTATTCTTATCCTTTTATATCCAATTAATATTACCATGCATAAATCATTGTCTATTCTTATTGATGCACACTTTTTATCCTGAATCGATCCTTCGCATTTGAGTTTTAAGGATATCTATCGAATATCTATTCCTTACATATGAAGTAAATACCCCAGCATTAAGAATTATAATCGCGTGTTTAATGCAATTAAAACGTTATGCCCTATTCCTAGTAACGTAACGTAATGAGTAAAATCATTCGGTTCAAACCCTAAGATTAGTTTCCAATCTCACTTAGAGTTAAATTCATGAAACTAGTGATCAAGTAGAATCAAGCATTAAGGACATAATGAAATTACCAATAAGGAATAGAAACAATTCATGCGTAAGTAAATATTAAAAGAGATGCATAGGGTTTAGAAGATTACATCCAATCCTTAGAGAAGCTAGCTACTCATAGTGGAGAGAACCTCCTCACGGGAAGAATTGACGAAGGGCCCATCACCACTTCTTTCCGGCAGAGTCTCCATACTAATCCTCACTTCTCTCACTGTCCTAATCTACCTACTACTAGTATTTAAGCTCCTAAACTAAGGAACAAGCCTTAGGAAGCAAGGGAATGAAGCTAAAAATGGATCCTCTTCCTCTCAAATTCATGGCCTTTATATAGGTTTTGGGGTGCTGCCTGCTTCACTCGCCTAGGGGAGTGATTTGTTCTTTGTTTGCTCGCCTGGGCGAGCTTATCTCTATCTCCTTGGAACTTGAAGCTCGCCTGGGCGAGCCAAATGCACTGGGGTTGGTCGCCTGGGCGGGTTAATATCTTAGTGCTGAAGAATTCTCTTGGGCTTGGATGGAATTTGGGTCTGATTGCTTGTAACACCTCCCATGTTTGCTTTTTAAGCCCTTTTTGCTTGCTTTGCTTTGTTCCAATGCTTTGGAATTCCTCGAACCTATCAAAAATGCAAAATATGATTGGACAAATCTTCCAAAATATGAACAACAACTTTCATACAAGCACTAGGTGCTATTTAACTAGGTTTAGGGCAAATTTATAATCAAATCTTTTGAAATCAAAAGATAAGTGCTTGCATTTGAAACATGAATTTAACTGAATTAGGGAACTTATCAGCTCCATTTATGCCTTCTTTCCTCCTTGCTTTCCCGAAACGTCTTCTTGCTCAAACCTTCTCTTTGCTTAAGGTATCCATTTCTTCTGAAAAATGTCTGAGTCACCCATTTCATATTCTGCTCTAGGTATGGGAGGTAGCAATTCAAGGGGCTCGATAAGACAACCCCTGATGCACGAAGTCATCTCCGTGGGTGACTCTTCGAAAGAAGACACCCACGACAGAGTTTTCGACGAGTCTTCCTCTTTAGGGAGGAGGGCTACTTCCCGTCAAACTGGTGAGGGTACTTCTCGCCCTCATCAGCAGGCAAGGCCATCTGTCGCCTCACAAAATGGTGAGCCTCTGCCACTCACTATCCTTCCCCCTCCATCTACTTCTGGGAAGGCAAGGCCTAATGGTGTTAGGAGTGCGAGGGCTTTTACTCACGTGCATCACATTCGTAGTACTGGGTCACCAACCCCTGCTCTGGCTGTGTCTGGTTTGGAGTGGGCGAGGGAAGTTGTAGGACTTTGCTGAAGAGAGTGTTGATGATAGGACCAATGTGTAGGCTCCCACCTTTTGTATTTTTTGCTTATGTTCTGTTTTTTGTTTCGGGTCGTGAAGGCCATGTAAATGAATATTGACAATTTCAACTTAATGAAAAGTTATTCTTTCTTCAATTCTTCTTTGTCTTCGCATATTATCTTCTACTTGTGAATGTTTGTATTGATGAATATAAGCCGCTTGAATTGTGTCTTTTCATCATAATAGTTGAGACCCTGTAATTGGTAACATCTCATTTTGCTCGCTGAGACTTAGAAGCAAATAAATTACCAAGAATGCAATATGGGTTTGTAGTGTCAAGTATGATTCTTGAACTGATGTTGGATTTCTGCTTTTGCAAATGACTAAGTATGTAGCCTTGCTTGTCAAGATTCCAAGTGAACATGTATACCAAGAGCATATCCTAGATTTGAAGTGTCAAGGGTGGACCTCAGACAATTGTATTTGACTCCTTCTTTTTGCGAGTGGCTAGGTCGATAACACTGCTTGTTGAGGTTCTAAGTGAATGAGAGTACCAAGAGTGCATCTTGGGTTTGAAGCATCAAGGGTAGACCTTGGACACCTGTTCCTGCAAAACAAATAATCCTATATCCTGACATATCGGGGTTCCATAGGTGTAAGAGTACCAAGGGAGTTTTCTTGGGTTTAATTGGCCAAGGGTAGACCCTAGACTTTGTATACCAAGGGTGAACCTTGGGTTTTGTGTTCCTGAGAACTTATAATCCTGCAAGGATGAAATGTAGGAATAATAACACATGTCGAGGATAAACATAGTTGTACCTTTTATTTGTCAAAACTGATACCAGTGGAGTTGTCCATGCTGAGTTTTGCCAAGATTCACCAAGGTATGATATTGGGTTTATGAACCTATAGGTTGCCAAGAGCTGGTTTTGGGTTTTGCAAGTTGGAGAAGATCGACCAGGGACGCGTCTGTCCTGGATTTTGGAATTGGAGGTCAACCAAAACTTGGGTTTATGAACCTTGAAGGTCTACCAGAGTTTGGTTTATGAATCTGTAAGTTACCAAGAGATGGTCTTGCATTTTGTAAGGTGCCAAGAAATGCTCTTGGGCTTTTGTTGAAGGTCCACCTAGGGAACCCCTAGGATTTATGAACTTGTAATCGACCAAGGGGCTGCCTTGGGCTTTGCTGGAGGTCCACCTAGGGAAGCCCTAGGGTTTTGTAGACCTTTTGAGAGTACTAGGAACTGATCCTGGGTATTGTCAAGGTTCATCGAGTAAATGGATTTTAAGAACCTGTAATTGACCAAGGGGCTACCTTGGATTTCGCAGACCTTTGGAGAGTACTAGGAATTGATCCTGTCAAGGTTAACTGAGTAAATGGATTATAAGAACCTGTAATCGACCAAGGGGCTGCCTTGGATTTGGATTTTGCTAGAGGTCCACTTAGGGGAACCTTAGGGTTTTGCGGACCTTTGGAGAGTACCAGGATGTGTCCGCCCTGGATTTTAGCAAGGCTCACCAAGGGTAGACCTTGGTGAGTAGTACCAAGACATGGTACTAGGTTCTTGTCGAGGTTGGACCTGGGATAATATTCAGGCGATAGTTCCTAAATATAATTATGTTCCTGCAAGGTTGACATAAGTGCATGTAAAAAGAAAAGAGAAATACGTTTTTATTAATGTTGCAATCAATGTACATATTCTTTTTGTTATTCCTCGGATGGGCCTCATTAAAACCTTTCAAGCCAAAACCTAGTGGGACAAAAGTCTTGAGTAGGAAAAAGAGTACACCAACTGGCCTTCAATTCTTCAATTGTAGTAGAACTTTAAGTGAGTAGCATTCCAAGTTCTTGGAATGTATTTACCACTTAGTTCCTATAGTTTGTAGGTGCCATTGTCCAGGTTGGTGACAATCCTGAACGGGCCTTCCTAGTTAGGTCCAAGCTTGCCTGCGCGGGGATCTTTTCTAGCTTCACCACGGACATGCCAGACTAGGTCACCTGGCTGAAAGATTCGTGGTGGTGTTGTATCTTTGTATCATCTGACATTTCCTAGCTTCTTCCTTGATTTTGGCCATATCCCTAGCCTCCTCTGCGGTTTCTAGTTCAACCCGTATGTTCTCTTCATTGTGTTGTTCTTGAAACAACATCCTTCTTGTTGACATTTCCCTAAACTCGACAGGAATCACGAAGTCAGTGCCATAAGTGAGTCGAAAGGGAGTCTCATGAGTAGTTGATTGTGTGAGCAATGATAAGCCCACAATATGCTAGGGAGTTCTTCTTTCCAGAGGCCTTTGGACTTGTCAAGTTTGGTCCGTATGGCTTGAAGGATGACTCGGTTGGCCGCTTCTACTTGACCATTTGTTTGAGGATGCTCAACAGAAGTGACCAGGTGTTTGATACCTAGTCATGTGAGAAAGTCTTTGTAGGTCTGTGCCTTGAATTGCATGCCGTTGTCAGTAACGATAGCATAGGATAGACCATACATGCATGTGAGATGTTTCCAAGTGAAGGTTTCGACTTTGCTGGCAGTTATCTCTCGTAATGGCTTTGCCTCGATCCACTTGGTGAAGTAGTCAATAGCTGTTAGTAGGAACTTGACCATTCCTGGAGCTTTAGGAAGTGGTCCCAAGATGTTCATCCCCTACATTGCGAAGGGCCATGGAGAAGTGATAGTGTGAAGGTTGTCAGGGGGAATCCGTGGGACATCTGCAAATTCCTGACATCTTTTGCATCTTCGGGTGAATTCGAAGGCATCAGTTCTAAGCGTCGACCGTTAGTATCCTGCTCATATTACCTTGGTGGCTAGGGAACGTCCTCCTGTATGAAGACCACAGATCCCTTCGTGAAGTTCTCTCAGGACATAGTTCGCCTATTGGTTGTCCAGACACTTGAGTAGAGGTGCAGTCAGCCCCTTTTTGAACAGATCGCCATCAAGGATGACGTAGTAGCCGACTTTCCTCTTTAAACGTTGGGCCTTGTTTTCATCTGTCGGCAGTGTCCCCTTAGTGAAGAAGTTTTTATTAGGGGTCAACCAGTTAGGTTCCTCCACATCGTTTGCCATTACCTCTTGGGTGTCAATGGTGGGATTTTCGAGTGTTTCCTGAATGATGGTTTTGAGGTTCCCAGTCTTCTTAGTACTGGTCAACTTAAAGAGCAAGTATGCCCTGGTGTTACTCTCCCGTGGTATATGGTACATCTCAAAACACTCATAGTTGTCGATGAGTGTCTTAACTAGATAATAATATTGGAGGAGTATGGTTTCTTTAGTTTGGAAGTTGTCGGTGACTTGTCCTTGGACGAATTATGAGTCAGGGTAGCATCTCAGACACCTAGCTCCAACTTTTTTCGCAAGCTTAAGTCTTGCAATCAATGCCTTGTACTTGGCTTGGTTGTTAGAGGTGTTGAATCTAAACTTGAGGGCTTGTTCTAGCGAGATGTTGCTAGAGCCTTCAAGGATAATTTCTGCTCTGCTTCCCCGCACGTTAGATGCTCCGTCCACATAGAGGTTCCACCAGTCTAGGGTGGATTTGTCATCCCCTGCAAATTCTGCTAAGATGTCTGCCATGAATTGTGTCTTCACGGGGTCACGGGGTTCATATCGAAGGTCGAACTCTGACAATTTGACCGACCATGCCACCATCCTGCCAGCCAGTTCGGGTTTCTGTAGTACCTGCTTGATAAGATAGTTAGTTTTTACTATTACCTGGTGAGTTTGGAAGTAAGGCCGGAGGCATCTGGCAGAGGTGACAAGTGCCAAGGCTATCTTCTCTATCATTTGATATCGTTTCTCGACATCATGTAACATGTGGTTGGTGAAATAGATAGGGGATTGATGCTTCCTTTCTTCTTGGACAAGTGCTGAGCTGACAGCCTTGTCCGCCACTGAGAGATACAGAAGCAATAGTGCCTCTAGACTAGGTCGACTCAAGATTGGTGGTGCAACAATGGTCTTCTTGAATGTTTCAAAGGCCTGTTCACAGGCTTTATTCCAGAGGAATGGTTCAGTCTTGTTGAGCAACTTGTAAAAGGGTTTCGCCTTCTCAGCTAGTTTTGGGAGGAATCTTGATAGAGCCGCTAGTCTTTCGTTTAACTTTTGAACTTCATTGACATTAGTTGGGATATAAATTTGTAAAATGGCTGAGCATTTGTCTGGGTTGGCTTGAATTCCCCAGTGTGTGATCATGAAATGATATTACGTTGTCGACACGTACCAAAACAATTTAACTACGTTAATTCTGTAGCACAGGATTAACCTAGGTCGACTCAGAGACACAATCAATATGGTTCTAGCTTCAATTTACTAATAACAGTGAAGGGGGAATTTTATCAAACAGTTTATGTGCGTAAGTAAAACTTGTAAAAACAAAAACTAAAATTAAAGAGCAACACATAAACTAACAGAATTCAAAAGAAGTGATGTAAAACAGAATAAAAGCATCAATCCAATTCACCTCACCAAGCAATTCGAATCATCATTGTTCTCAGAAATTTATCCTATTATGAAAGTTCATTCAATCTCATTAGAAGCAACTCAATCGACTTAACCCCTAAATTGATTGAAACCACAACCATAATTGAAATATCATCCAATTAATCAGTGATTAATATTTGAAATTAGGAAATGAATCCATAACCTAATCTATTTTCAATCCTAAACACATTCATAATCATGAAAACAGAATAGCAATTGAAGAAGAAGATGAACATTCACATAGAATTCAAAATACCAAACCAGAACTCAAATTCTCCTTGTGCTTGGGTTGATTCCTTGGATTAAGTGAGGATTTAGCCTTCCATGATCATCATCAGTGAAAGCCCCATGGAATTATTGCACGAAAATGGAACAACAGAAAAACGAAAATGAAGAATAATGAAGAACAAGCAAGAACAGTTGAGAGAAAATGAGAGCAAGAGTTTTGATCCTAAAAACCTAAAAGAAGGAAATGTAAAATTATTTTTATTAAATGAAAATTGTGTGTGTAATCTGTCCAATGTCACTAATAAGTAGTGACTAAGTCTGAAGAAAAGAATGGGCCATCAACAAAACCCATCAATTCTAATTATTTACTATTTACAACCATAAAATTCAAATTCGCAGCCCAAAATTACAAGTGCAGAGGTGCTAACTTTGAAGCTCAAAATGACCCTCAAAATGACAGAATTGGCCTCAGGATATTTCTATCAAACTTGTAGGTCTTCTTGTTATCTTTCTAGGGACTCCTAGAAGGCTCCATTCAGAGATCAGTAGCACTCTATAGGCCATGCACAAGTCAGATATGTTAAGTGAGCAAAAATCCGAAAAAACGCTACAATTAGCAATTAAGCCCACTTACTTGCCTAGGCCAAAAACTGAATTAGAATGGAAAAATAAAAATCCAAAAGAGGTCAAATAAGCTAAGAATGATAGACAAAAATTTAATTAAAATCACTCTATCATGAAACCAAGGAACTTTCCGCCCCACCCCGAATGTGCAATTTTCGAGGTTAAGATGCATGTTATACTTATGTACTTCTTCAAATACTTCTTCCAAATCAGTCACATGCTGAGCTATGCTTTGAGACTTGACAACCATGTCGTCAACATAGAACTTGACATTGCGTCCGATCTGTTTTCTTAAGACACGATCCATAAGTCGCTGATATGTGGCCCCTGCATTTTTTAGGCTGAAAGATATGACTTTGTAGCAATAGCTAGCATCTTCAGTGATGAACGTTGTTTTTTCTTCATCTGGGGTGCATCCTAATCTGGTTGAACCTGGAGTACGCATCTAGGAAACTCAGGACTTGGAACTCGGACGCACCATGGACCAATTTGTCAATGCTGGGCAATGGGTATGCGTCCTTTGTGCATGCCTTGTTAAGATCGGTGAAATTTGTGCACATGCGCCACTTGCCACTGGCCTTTTTAACCATGACAGTGTTGGCAAACCAAGTAGAATACATGACTTCTCTAATGAAATTGGCTTTGAGCAATTTGTCAACCTCTTCCTTCACTGCCTTTCCTCTTTTTTCTCCCATATTCTGTTTCTTCTGAGCTACTGGCTTAGCTTGTGGACATATTGCCAGCTTGTGGCATATGACACTAGGATTGATGCCTGGAATATTGGATGGTTGCCAATCGAATAAGTCTGCATTCTTGCGGAGAATGTCAGCTATGTGCCTGTGCCCGTGACCAGGAAGGTCTTTGCTGAGCTGTGTACATTGGCCCAGTTTAGGTCTGAGCTGAGTTTGACTAGCTTTTCAATTGGCTTAGGTCCTTTGTCAACATTGTCATCGCGTGGATCCACATTGAAGGTGTCGTCATGGTGAGTTGTATAGATAGTTAGGGTGTAGGGGTGGACCCTTTATCTATGCTCATTACCTGACTAGTGCCCCCCGAAGTGGGACTGTGTCTGCCTGGCTCCCTATTGGAAGGATATGGTGCCACTTTTAAGCTCTCTGCATAGCACTGTTGGACTTGCTTTTGGTTTGCTTTAACATTGACAATATCCCTTGTAATAGTAGGAAACTTCATTTTCAAATGAGGCGCAGAGAAGATGGCTCCAAACTCATTGAAAGTTTTCCTGCCGATTAAGGCAAGGTAGGCAGTGTTGGCCTCTACGATCAAGTATCTGACGGTGAAACTTCTAGAAAATTTTCCTTGTCTGAAGGTAGTCATAAGGTCTACATACCCTCGGGTGTCTACCCTGTCTCCTGCAAAGCCCAGAAGGGGTTTAGGGTGAGATTGAATCATTTTTGGTGAAATCTCCAACTTCTGAAATGCTCTCCAATACAAAATGTCAGCAGAACTGCCTTGATCGATGAGAACTTTCGACACTTTGAAATTGACAATTATGAGGGAAACCACCATTGGGTCGTCCTGGTTGACAGGATTAATCCCTACAAAGCCAACATCTGTGAAAGTAATAGGAGGAAGGCTTCGTGGTGAGTGAACATCGACGCAGTTAATGTCAATGTCCTTTATGGCATGCAAATGTCTCTTTTGAGACTGATTTGATGACCTTCATATAAGAATCCACTAGCGATGGTGTTCATTTCACCCCGGATATGCAGGGCAGACTCGTTCTCCTGTTGGTGAAGAGGTTGACGCTCCTGTCTGGGCTATTGCTGTCTCTTTCTTCCCCTGCCTTCAGGCCTTCTATTAGCATCTTGGTTCCTGTCATGGTTCCTGTACTGGTCTTCCTGTCTTCCCCCGGGTCTGTTTCCAGCTGGGGAATTGTCAGGTCTACTTACAAACCGTGACATGCACCCAACTTGGATAAGTTCTTCTATCTTGTCCTTCAAAGCCCAACACTCTTCAGTATTGTGGCCATTGCCGCAATGAAACCAACAATATTTGTTTGGGTTTGCTCCTGGCTTAAGGGTCGAAGGGGGAGTTGGCATTATTACCTGTACCTCCATGGTGAAGGCTTCCTCCATGATCGTAGCCCGATTGACCGTTAAGGGAGTGTATCTTTCATTCTTGGGTCTTTTCGGGAGAGGTTGGTGCTTGTCCATCCTTTGTTTCTTGTTCAGCCTTTTTGAATCTACCTTGGTTGTCATGTCCTATTTCTCTCTTCTGTTGTAACAACCTCCTTTTATTTACGTATTTAACTTATTACTTATTTAGTTTACGTATAAATTTTTTTTTACTTAATTAATTTTCGAAAATCAATTACCATAGCCTCAAACTAATTCGTTTAGAATTTTTCGAAAATAGTAGTTAGGGTGATCAAGCTTAATAACTTATTTATTATTTTGACGAAACTTTTACTTTTTCTACTAACTAATTCGTTTACGTAAAACTATCATTCTAGACGAGCTCTTTAATTTACTACGTTTGTAAGTTCACCACAACATACAACATACAATTTGATATAAACAGTCCATAGTACAATCCATAATACAGATCCAATAATATACAGACAGTCCAAAATACATATCAAAAGCCAGAAAATAGTAAATATCACAATATCTTCATCACATCATCCATGCATATCTTCAATCCAACATCCATGCTCAGCTATTACTGTTCATCTGCTCGCCTAAATAAATTGGGGTCATCACAGGTGTCAACCACAGACATAACTCGGGTAAGTTTATGATAAATACAGTTTAAATACAGAGAGTATATATATATATATAAATAATCACAATATCATCCATAAAATTTGTAGAAAATGCATGCTTATCTTTTTATATGATGCATGACTGTCTTAAAATTTTATCTAATGGTACCATAGTCAAGATAGCCCCACTTTCTCTTGTGGCCCAGAACTTATCCAATCAGTCAGGGTAGGTCGGTGTTGCAATAGGAAGGTCACCTCCATCCATGTGATCATCATGGTGGTGTGGTCCTCACCGCCACAACTACCCCCCAGCTCAGACTCCATTTGTCTGAACGCTTGGACTCAGTCAAGCTATCTGACACACCTCCTCTTGAGGTAACGCGGCTTAACCCCCGCAGGGCTTATGAACATGCATGAATGATTCTCACATTTAATTTTATTCTTTACTTTATGTTCCACATGTTCAACATAAACTAATATAATGCTCAATATTTTTTTTAAAAAAAAAACTCATGGAATAACGGTATATAAACTTATTTACACAAAATCTTCCAACAACAGTCCATTCCATGAATTTTCACAACATGCAATGATTTATTACAACTCAAACATTGATTAATCATGGTTTAACATAATACATAAGATTCTAACATTCCTTCATAAAATTTAATAGACATACATAGTAATCAACCACATAAACT
>PYAF01006063.1:22341-35009 GCA_007407185.1 Glycine tomentella | reverse complement strand
GATGTTATGGATTATGTTAGGTAATTACGCGTAAACTTCTACACGTCTTAAAAAGCTGTTTTAAAAACTTAACCAATCTAATTTGGAATTTAGTTTTTCAAAAATTTTGGAAAAAAAAAAGAAAATTTTCAGTCACAAATTAAGAAATCAAAAGCGGTCGTATTAAAAAGAATACGTAATAGAAGCAGTGGTTACAATTAAAGCAGTACTAGGCTGTTTTTCCAAAATACTTGGCTTTTTCTTAAGTTTCAAATCAATTACTTAAAAATCAATATGATGCAATGCTTGTATGATATATGAATGATATGTATTCAAAAATTGGATCACCATAGTGCTTTGTTTCCTTTTACATTAAATCACAAGCTTCAATCTTCATTCCTTGAGCCATGTTGAAAGCCAAAACATCCAAGCCTTATTGTTACTTGATTCTTCACTTGAATCTTCATGTAGCTCCCCCTCAAATCAACAACAACCTGATGATCCAATGAATGTTATGCACATGAATTACCAAATCAGGTTGAGTAGCAAACTAAATTAGAACATGCTTTTCCTTAACCTTGAAAAGAATCTTGCTTAAGAATCATTCAAAGACCCATTGATGTTTTGGATGAAGCAAGAAATAAAAACACTGAGAAAAACTTAGAAGGCTTGTGTATACTCAGAAATACGAAGTGATCAAGTTGTTCAACAAGCCAAGCCTTCAATCTTATTTATAATAGAATTTGTAACTAACTGTAATTGATTAAATGTGCCTAATAATCGATTAAAATTCTTATGTAATCGATTAAATTATCACTTAATCGATTAAAATGTTAAATAAGCTTTCTGGGTTCCAACAACGAGCAAAATAATCGATTAAACCGAGTTGTAATCGATTAAGACAGAAATCTATGTTTCACAAAATGAACTGTGTAATCGATTACAGATTTTGGTAATCGATTAAATCGAAAAACTGTCGTCTACAAAATGAACTATGTAATCGATTACTGATAATGGTAATCGATTATCATAGCAAGGCTTAAAATAATCTTTTAACTATGTAATCGATTACACTAAGTAAGTAATCGATTAAAACCTTTACAAAGCAATTTATTTTCAATCAAAGATCAAATAATCGATTAATCTGATAGGTAATCGATTAATTTGTTCATAAAGGTTTTTTAGATCGAACGGAGAATAGAATAATCGATTATATCATTAAGTAATCGATTAAAACAGTAAGAAAAACATTTTTCCAAAAACCTTTTAATCAGATTCAAACCTTAACCAAAAAGATAAAACCTTTGATGATTTAATGAAAACCATTTAAGCTTAATAATGGACGAATGAATGCAATGTAAGGATCAATCAGATTGCCTTTCTCTTACACTTGAATCAATTACAAAACTTCAAGGCACTTCAACCATGTTGAAAGCTCAAAACACATTTCTTGAATCAAAGTCTTTCACTCTTCATGATGCTCCCCCTATATCCAACAAATTTTGCTTATGGAAAAAATAATAGCCTTGAAGATGTAAATTTTACAACATCAATAAGCCATTATTTTTTTACACTTCCCTCTGCATGTAATATATACAATCAAATTTTATTCTAAACTAGGATGGCAACAACACAATTATATGTAGCAATCATTTCAATGCTTATGTAGAATGAAAATTTCTTGTGGTTTTCCTTAAAAGAATAAAAGGTTGTCACCTTAATGAATGGTTGGTCCCTTGCAGGAAACGAGTCAATGAAGCTATCTTTAAGAAGTAAAGAAAACCTGAACAAATTAATCAAGGATGATCTAGGAAAAAGAAGGCAAACTACCATGATTTTCTGGAAATCATTTTCTGGAGAAAAGATCAGTAAAATATAAATTAGGGGGAAAATAATAGCTTTTAAAAGATTTTTGGCTAGCAGGAAATGGTTTCTATAAAGAACTTCTGAGTTCAGACAAACATTAACATTGTTGAATGTCAATTGGAATATATGCTTACACCATCTCATAACTCATTCACAGTCCCATACATATTAGTTTCCTTTCCCTATTTTCCATTTCCAAATACCTCAACAATAATTAAAATCTCAGCAAAACCACACACCTTCCATCCATTTGACCTTAAAATTCAACAACACTCAATTAACCGTCCACTCTCATCTCATCCCTAAAGACATTTCTATTTCCCAAAAGCTAGTTCCCTAATCACTTAAGTAGAGCAAAACAATCCAAAAAAGAATAAAAATCAACCTTTCACCTCATCCCAACCCAACGAAACCCCACATTGAACTTGAGAAAGAGAGCAAGTAAAAACCTTGAGAGCGGATTCCCAGCGCAGAACCATGACCCTTCCATGAGCAAGCATTATCTTGCCATGTGCATCACCAATACAGTATAAATGAGGCACCTATCATTCCACATCCTATGTCAGTAACAATATCTCAGTAAAAAAATGCAGTGGCGTGCAATAGCATCTGCCATATCATTCACATTAGCAAAAAAAATGAATAAAAACAAACATTCCACACTTTATAATTAATGTAGAACAATAGATCAACCACAACTCACAAGCTATCAACTAATTATTCTTCAGTTAGGATATAAAGTAGAACAAATAAACAAACTGGAATGGTTTTAAGTAGTTCTTGCAAGGTAGTTGTTACCTCTTTCTTTTTCAAATCTACCAGGCTTGACTCAAGTAACCTATGATAATTGGTATATCCACAAATAAGAGCAGAACCCCTTGGTCCCATACCATGTTCTTGGGCAGCCTGATCGACAATAATGAACACCAGGCAATAAGCTCAAGCTAGGAAAATAGTAGAAACAAGATACTCATAAACTAAAGCTCAGTAAGAAGACATCTAAAAATCATTCAAAATTTGCAAGCACACCTTTGCAACAGCCTTTCCAATAGTTGGATGGGAAGTCAGGCCTAGATAATCATTTCCAGAAGACAAAATTAATTTTTTAAACTTCTCATAAGATGCCCCTGCTTCATCATCACCACCAGTTGCGCTACAAACAATCTTATCACCTAATCCCACCAAAAAAAATAGAATTCAAATTATCATCAATAATCACTAAACAGAATAAAACACATTATGTTCAATACACTCACATTTATGCAGAAAACCAAAATGTAGTGGAATCAGAACAAAACGCATTTCGTTGAACACTTGGAATGCACCATCGTTCACCCCGAATTCTGGGTGGTCCTCAGTGTGTGTGTGGGCGCCGCCATTGTCCACATCCTCTTCCTCATCTCCGTCTGGCTCGCCTTCAAGCGCTCCAAAACCAACCCTGTTTCCATCCCCACCGTCTCCAAGGAGATCCAAGAAATCAGGCTTGACCACGCGCCTAATCTCAACCCCACTCTCCAACCCGAACCTCCTTTCCCTGAACCTGAACCCGTTCCTCCCACTGAAGAGGAAACCAACCCCCTCAGCTACCACAAAATCCAGTTCGAGATTGGGAATAACCACCGAATCTCATACCCCAAACGTCCCTTGGTTTGCTCCAGCTCCAATGACCCCTGCAGCGGCGAGGTTCATCTTCCCATCGTCATTCTAGAAGTTTCTCACTTGGGTTCAAAATAAAGCTGCTTTTTTTTTTGTGTTTGAGAGAAAAGAGACAATACAAAGGAAGAAGGATGAGAAGACAAAGAGTCTGCTTTTATTTTCTTTTCCTAATAATTCACGTGCTGACTCATGAGACTTTTAGTATGCTTCTTGCTCTCCTTCACGTGTCAAATAACAACATTTTCGATGGAATTTTGTCAGTGGGAAATTTTCCATGGAAATACAACTTTTTTTTTTTTTTGTAGTGTTAATGATAATTTGAATTGATAAGAAATTAGATCTTAGACTTAGTTACAACTAAAATGTTTTTTCTAACTGTGTATCAATGTATCTAGTATTTTTTTAAAAATTAAACTTAATATAATATAACCTTGTGAGATTCTTTTACTCGGGTTAGAGTATTTCTTATACCTTTTAATCAATAAATTAAGTTTTTGCTTATAAAAAAAAATGTATACCTTCCTTTTTTTTTTTAAAAAAAAAAAAGTATACCAATCCGCATTACTACATAACATTTTTTTTGGTAGGGATAAGAGGAGAAAAGTAGCACCTATGCACTTACACTGCTTGTCACTTATAGATCATGGTGCTAAGACAAACCATTCAATTCCAACCACTGAAAACTTGTTTTTGATGCATCGCTTTCCTAAGAGATACCTAGATAGCTGTTAATGTAGTTTCTTCACACCTTCTCTTCAATGCACGGTTGTTATTTAGACAACATAAATAATACACCGCGACTCGAGGGAAAAAAATGATATTCTACTCAAGGAGAAAGAGGTAATTAGAAATTAATTAGTTAGGTTGATATTATTATTGTTCTTTATTTTTACCTTTCCAATTTCCACCCACACCAGCTTTGGTTTAATCTATAAAAAGGGTGTCAAGATATTTGAGCATGGGTGTCATTTTCTTTCGTGGGAGTGATAAGACATGGTTAAGTATATTCCACCGCCCCAAGGTCACACAAATAGACATCAAAGTCGATTTCATGACTAGCTGCATGCTAGCTAGCTGATATCTCTTTGTGGTTCGACTTATAAGGGACCATTCTTGTTATCAGCTAAAGGAATCATTATCCAAAAGCCACACAAATCAAATTTCACTTTAATTACTTTCCTTTTCGGGGAAAGAAAACGAACCAACTTTATAAAGTTTAGCATCACCTGTGCTTCATTTTGGAATAGGAATCATGACCGTGAATTGAAAGTATTAATTCTATTGGTATATATATTTTGAGTTGTGCATGATGCTTTCAACGGCCTAAAAGTCTATCAAGTCTTATCTGTGAATTAGTAAGCAAATCTTATCTGTGAAGCAAACAAATATTTGCATAGTAAACACCCACGTAATTATCCTCCCAAAACCAAATCACAAGTGCCTGCCTGCTAATTAAATTAATTATCAGAGGCTAATGAAAATTCAAGGACTCAAATACAAATCATACTGTATCTATCGTCTAATATCAATTATATATAGCCCAACTCACTGTAAAATAAAGAGAGAGGAGAGGGGCATAAGTGTTTGAGAGATTGGAGTGATTTAGACCAATAGGATAAAAATCTATTTAGCTTTAATTTGACTTATTGCTTTTAAATAATATGACTTAATTATTGGCTCAGATTAATTTGAGAAACTCAAAAAACAAATTAATACGATTTCATTTCTATTTTTATGTCTAAGTTTAACTAAACCAATGAACACAGTTATATATGATTTTTGGATCCTAAGTTACATGAGTTTTTTTGCTGAGTCCTAAGTTACATGAGTTGGAACTTGATGCTGCGTTACCTAAACCGCTTAATAAAAGGCTCTTTGATTTTTTTTTTTTTTATTAATATATATAGTATCACGTTCTTTTTTTCAGGCTTTTTTTTTTTTTTTTTACATTTTGTTTAAAGGGTTTAGTTAATTAACTTGAACTATGTTCTGGTTTTTCAAATAAAATACCTCCAATAACCAAACCAAACTAATTCATTGTCGATCAAGTTTGACCAAACAAGCAAGTGCAAAACTGAATCAAATTAAATGAATTAATTTTAATTAGATCAGAATTTTCTCCTAATCAAATTGATCCATTCACACCCTATCTTGTGTTAATGAGGACAACGAAACAGAAGAAAAGCTAGATATAACTAAAAGGCATATAGAAAATAATGTTTGCCAATGTATAAAAAGGATGAATGTCCATTCTAGTCCTTGAAAGGTTAGGTAGACAATGAGATCACTTTAGTTTTTGAAAGACAATATAACATTAATTCAATTATATTCTTTTTTTTTTTTGGTAAAACTAATGTAAAAAATATTTGTATGTGCATAAAACTATAAAACTATAAATAGATTAAATTATGTCATTTTCTATTATTGAAGAAATAAATTCATATCGAACTTGTAAAATTTAAAAAGTGAATTAATTAATTTCATTTATTATTGAGGGTTAGTGTCAATCTCTTTAGGAGACAAACTTTATGTTATTCTCCATCTTTGAAAAATTACATTGATGTTAATTATTCATTTTTCGAGCCCAAATTATTGTCTATCCTATATTTGACAAGTAGGAATGTATGTGAGTTGATTTAGGTTGGATTTGACGAAATTCATGATTCAACCCAATCAAATTTCAATGGGTTAGTTTGAGTCAGTTTCCCAAGAAAAATATTTAAAACCTAACTCAAACAACCAATCCGTTTGTAACAATTTGGATTGGATTGGATCAACGGGTCAAATAATTTAAATATGTATGTTATTTTTGCAAATCAAATATTATTTATAAGCTAACTATTTTATTAAATGGAATACCAAATATTACTTATAATTGTTATGTGTAGTCAAATAATGGAAGTAAAGATATGGGGAGGAATCACATTGTTGTTATCATCATCACCTAAGTTAACATAGTATGTTAAACATGGTTTAAAAATGAAATATAATAAACAAGTTCAAGAACCACACCCACGAAGTCTAAAAATAAAAAAACTAAAACTATTATAACATATTTTGAAAATTTCAATGTTCTCAAATAATCAAATGAGTAGTATCATTGGAACTTCAACTAAACCTAAAATAGTTTGAAATAAATTAAAAATAAAATAGATATTCAACCACCAGTTGGGAGTTGAAACCTTAATTTTGTAAGAGTGACTAAGTGAAATCGTGAGAATTGAAAAAAGAAGAGATGGTCTCACTCTTAATTACTAAGTCTGATAATAATAGTAATTAATTTTTTAATTTAGAAATATATATTATATAAAAATAAATAATAATAATAATAATTTAATACATATTAACGGGTCAATGAGTCCAGATATTAAAACTTATTTACCCAATCCAAAACTCAACGGGGTTTGAATGGGTTGAGTTAGATTTGATCTAATCACAAAAATACCCAACCAAATTGTTTGGGTTGGTTTTGGTCAATTCGGGTTTGCAGGTAACCTGTACTTGTGAATCAAAGAAGGTCATGTAATGAGAGGTGAGGTAAGAGAGAAACATTGGGGAGGAGGGTGTGAGAGAGGTCAGGGACAAAGCTAGAAAATATCAACTTTCGATTGACAACTTGCGATGCATTTTTGGGATGTGGGGAGAATCAAGGATGGCTTCATATCTCTAAGGCTCAACAAATTTGGGAATTGATATAGATTTGTAAGGTTTGGAAGGGTGGATGATGAGAAGAAAATGGTGAAAGAACTAAACAACATTTGCATTGGGGAAATGCGTATGTTCGTTAGTTGACCTGAATATAAGAGGTAGAATGAGCATACTCAATTTGAATAGGGAGGTGGGAAAAAAAGACATGGACAATGTTAGGAAACAAAAGGTTAATAGGCCTACTTTTGTAAGGTTGTTAATATGCTCAGGCAATGAAAGGTCTTAAGTTGTTTTGGAAGGAGAAGGACTACAAAAGACAAGGGGTGAAGCAGGAAAGGGTAGTGGTAGTCAAGATAAACAAAAAAAATGAGGAATGGTGTAAAATTGTTTTGTGGGGCATCTTAAAAGAAAAGGTGGCAACATCACATGTCCAAGAGGCTTTCATTCTGAACGACCTCTCTTCATTCTGCATCATATCATTGGGGGACATTAAGGTACTGATATATGAGGAAGAGTGCGAGGAATTGAAGGAAGGGATGAAGAAGGATAGAGAAAGGCTAAATACTTGGTTTGAGTCAATCTCTCCATGGCAACCTCATATGGTTCTTGGAAACAGATTGGCTTGGATTAGGGTATATGGATATGGGGCACATTTATCTTTGTGGAATGTGGAAGGACTTACCAGCTTTGTAAACCCAGTGGGAAGCTTTATTACTATGGTAGATGAAATAAGGCATATGGTCAAACTAGATAGCTTGATGATACTTATACGAACCTCAAATCAACACCCATTGTCTTCAATCAACAATTTCTGATGGAAGAGTGGGTCTTTGGCATCAGGTAGGTGGAAGAAGCACTAGTAAATAGTGTTATGAAATGTTGTTGTAGTCGGAATTGAAACTGCTCAACTGGTTGGGGGATAAGAGGAGTAATGATGCTAGAGATTGATGGGAGGACGACATTCAATCAGTGGTCAAAGATATCTCTCCCCAATGGTAGATTTTGGCAAAGGGTTAGAGAAATCATCAACTAGTTTGGTGGCGGAAAAAGATGGAACACATAGGACAAAGGGCATTTAATTCTGATAGGGAGGGGTACAGAGTAGTAAAAAAGAGGGTGGTTGTAGCTTGACACTAGCAAGCTACCCAATACAAATCTCACACCAAGAAAAGGGAGGAGAGGAGGTTGATGGAAGGATTAGAAAAGAAATAAGCAAGAAAGATCTCGATATTAGAACAATTAGGGAAAAAAGGTTGTGGTTTGTAGAGGAGGTGGGGAAAGGAATGTGGGGCTAAGATATGTTAGATGAGGGCTATGCGCCAGATGCAACAAATAAAATAGGAATAGTCAAAATGATAGGCAAAGGGGATCAAGTCTTTTCGAATCCGGAGGAGCAACATAAAAGGATATGTGTGAAGGATAATGGGCCTCAATATATGGGGTTGAAGAGACAATCAGATGGGAACTTATCCACATGGGCTTGGGACAACTCTCTTTCTATTTAAGACTCCTTAATACACTATGGAAATAATAACAAACAAGACCCAACTTTTCCAATCTCTTTGTGGATCGTGGAAATGGGCCCTAAAGAACTGCATGAAGATTATAATGTGCAAAAGTAACTAGGGACTTGCTCTAAAAAACAAGATGACTATTTTGTTGGGCCAAAGGTAGGGGTAATAGTATTCTAAGAAGGAGGAGCTGATCTCTAAAGAGGGGGTGGGCCGTGTTGCCCAACATATGAAGCCAAAGTACAATTACCGCAAGAAAAAACAAGTCAAGGTGACAAGAAGTACATAGAGTAGGAAGACTGTCATGGCCGACAATGTAAAGTGCACTGAACCTGCAATTGATAATATTGTTGTGGAAGAATCTATTGAAGATTACGCTAATGAGAACTATTGGCAAGTTCTGGCAAATGAGGGGAGAATGTTGGATTTATGAGGAGTAGTAAGAAGATGAAGCTAAAGAAGAAGCTTGTGCCTTAAAAGAATGTTTTGAGCTTTTCACATGCCAAGGAATTTTTAATTTGATCAAGTGCTAATTGCTCTGTTTTGCTTTGGTCTATTCTTTTTAAACTGTTCTTTTTAAACTAACTAACAATACCTAAGTCATAAGTCAGGGGGAGCAAAAATAAATGAAAGAAAATGATTAATGTTTATGCAAGCATCATACTTGACACTTGTTCATGGCAAAGAGCTTATTTGATTTCAGGTTAACAAGTATGAGTCTCCTATAATTCATCCCTCAAAGCATTTAAAAGCTAAACAAATGATCAATCAATATTTGGCATGCTCAAAGTCAAAAAAGGGGGAGATTCTTGGACATAGTGGGAGTAGCAAGAAGATGAAGCTAAAGAAGAAGCTTGTGCCTTAAAAGAATGTTTTGAGCTTTTCACATGCCAAGGAATTTTTAATTTGATCAAGTGTATGAGAGGCAAATCTTATGATCCTTGCATTGCATGAACATGATCATTAACTTGTATACATGATTTCATTAAAGCATAAAAGCAATACATGTTTTCGAAGGAAATGAAATTCTCATGGTTAAGCTTTTGGAAAAACAAAATTTCACTGCTTTAATCGATTACACATCGAATTAATCGATTACAAGCTTTTATTTTAATTCTGGAAAACCATGTAGAACATTTTAATCGATTACTATGCTGTTGTAATCGATTACATAACACAAAACGAAAATCATGTTTTCCTATTTTAATCAATTACCATGAATCATAATCGATTAAAGTTCATTTTTATATGTGCCTGAATGGTTTAATCGACTACCATATTTTATAATCGATTACATAAGTATATTCTGGATTTGTGTATATATGCTTTAATCGATTACCACAATATGTAATCGATTACACAAGCCTGTTTTAATCGATTACGACTCGAATTAATTGATTACTTTGCTCGTTGCAATTTTCCAGAATGAGCTATGAACATTTTAATTGATTATTTGACAATTTAATAAATTACACATGATAATTTAATCGATTACTTGACACTTTAATTGATTACATTCTGTTAAGAGTTTGTTATAAATAGATTGAAGGCTTGTCTGAAAACTTAACTTACAGACATCGATTTTTCTGAGCATACACAAGTCTTCTCAAAGTTAAAAAGGGTTTTCTGTGTTAGCAGAACTCTTGTCCCACTCTTTAATCTTCATGGTGTTATGAAAGATTTCTTGGGAAAGACTTTCAAAGATATTTTGGAGAGAAAGTTCTGAATTTAATTTCTGCATTTCAACTCTGATTGGTAAACCATATTCATTCATATTCATTGGATCATCAGGTTGTCTCTCTCCATTATCTCATGTTGTAAATTCGTTTTTGTATTCTTGATAGTTTGAAATTATTGTAGAGGGTTCTTTAAGTTTTTTCTAGAGTGAGTTTCTCTAGAGGGAAGAGTAGAGAAGAGTTCTCTATGTCTTGATCATTAGGAATCTAATTGGGTTTTAGATTTTTGTTCTTTATCTAGGTTTGATAAAGAGTGATTGTTGTAAAGCTTGTAAGAACTGAAATTGACAATAGAAGAACTCTAATCTAGTCTTGATTAGAAGAAACTGGATGTAGCTTCCCTTGAGAAGTGAACCAGTATAAATTCTTGTGTTGTTTTCTATTCGTTAATTTCCTCTTGTTATCTTGATCATTGATTCTTGAAGTTATCTTCATTGCCTAACAAGTTTTGTTTTTAGCAGTTGTTTTCTTGAACTGAGTGGTTTGATTGAATTAAAGTATTCTTGGTTCTATTGTGATTAAGATCCTATAAACTCTGATTTTCTAAAAAGTTTTTAAAAGGCCAAGTTTAAACCAATTCACCCCCCTCTTGGTTATTGTAATTATTCCTATTGTGTTCAATTGGTATCAGAGCAGGTTCTTGAGTGTTATTCAAGATCACTATCTTTCTTTAAAAAGAAAATGAATAGCACTCAAATTACCTTCAAGGAGGGTCCCTCCCTCAATCATCCCCCGATGTTTGAAGGAGAACATTTCAGTTTTTGGAAAAATAAAATGAAAATCTTCATCCAATCAAATGACCAAGGTGCTTTGAATGCAATAGAAAAAGGCCCTGTGATTCCTATAAAAATTGTTGGTAATGATATGATTCCCAAAGAATGGGATGAAATGACAGATGCTGAAAAAAGAGTTGTTCAGTATGATTTCAAAGCTAAGAACAAAATTACTTCTGCTATTTCTTCTGATGAATTTTTTTAGAACTGTTAGGTGCTAAAGTGAATAGGAGATATGGGAGATGTTAGAGGTTACTCATGAAGGTACTGATGAAGTTAGAAGATCAAGGAAACATGCCTTGATTCATGAGTATGAGATGTTCAAGATGAACTCCACAAAAAACATATCTCAGCTCCAAACAAGATTCACCCACATAGTAAATCATCTTCTTGGTCTTGGGAAGATTTTTGATACTAAAGAGTTGAACATAAAAATCTTGAAGTGCCTCACAAGACCATGACAACCAAAGGTGACAACAATCAAAAAATCAAAAGATTTGTCCAAGATGTCTATGGCTGCACTTTTTGGTAAGCTTTTTGAATATGAACTTGAAATGTCACAATTAACCAATGCAGAAGATGCAGACAAGAAACATAAAAACGTAGCCTTAAGAGCTGCATCCTCTAAAATGGAAAAGGAAGAAGACTCAAGTGAAGAAGATGATGATGAAAACATGAATCTAATTGTCAAAAAGTTCAGCAAATTCATGAGAAGAAACAAGAACAGAAGATTCACAAAGTTCAACAACAACAAAAAGAGTGACAACAACAACAACACAAACTTCACTTGCTTCGAATGTGGTAAGTGAAAAACAAAGGAACACTTCAAAACAACCAAGAGGAGGGGTGAATTGGTTGAATCTTGGCCAATTAAAATTTTAAAATCAGAGTTACCACAGGATCTTCATCACATTCAAAATTATTTCAACACCAAGAATCAATATTCAATCAAATTCCCTTTCCACAATGAATAGAAAATAGAGTATAGAATTATGAGCAATGATATTGATTCACAAACAAAGTAATTATAAGATGATGAGATTAAGAGAAATATTAGCCACAGATTTTATACTGGTTCACCTCAAACACTATGAGGCTACATCCAGTTCTTCCACTCAACACTAGAGTAGAGTTCCACTATTGCAAAAAAAATATCCTTACAAGCAATTATACAAGTCTCTCTTTATGAACCCTAGATAAAGTTCAGAAGTCTAAAACCCTATTAGACTCTTAGAGACCAAATCCCTTTGCCAAGAACACTACTCAGCAAAAACTAGAGAAACACTATCTCTACACTTGTAAGAAACTAATTTACAATAGACTAATCTTTACAAAAAATTCAATTAACAGTTTACACCATCAAAGAACAAGGAAAGACATCACCTGATAATCCAAGAATGCATGTAAATGAATGAATCCACGAATTGAATGACAGATAATCAACTTAATGCATTCCCTTTCCTTAATCTTTGAATGAACAAATGCTTCACCTTCTTAAT
>PYAF01006062.1:29411-51500 GCA_007407185.1 Glycine tomentella | reverse complement strand
CTGAGAAAACAAGTCCTAAGAAGCTTAAGGACTTCAACCATGGAGGTTGGGCTAAGGGGAGGAAGAAGAAATGGAATTTTCTCCATTCCTCATGTTTTGGCCTTTAAATTCCAATTCTGCCGACGTTCCCACGCTACTCACTTGGGTTCCCACGCTACTCACTTGGGATGGCAGACAGAAAATGCCATTTCTAAGCCACCTCCCACGCGACTCACTTGGACTCCCACGCTACCCACTTGGGATGGCAGACAGAAAATGCCATTTCTAAGCCACTTCCCACGCTACTCACTTGGACTCCCACGCTACCCACTTGGGATGCCAGACAGCATTGGCATTCTTATACATCCGGCACGGGTCGCGCCACACTTCACGTGGGTCGCGCCTCATGCCAGAATAGCTTATTTCTACTCTTTCTCAAGCGTTTAAGCCTCCTATCAAGGGATTCCAAGGCCTAAGAATATTTCCTCAGTTATAAGCTTAATCCTAAGCTTAACACATGCTTAATCCAGGCTTAAACATATGCTTACGAATTCAAGCTATTACAGCCTAGGATTACCGATAATCGAGCGTGAAAAGGCATTGAAGAACTAAGTTACCCAATCCAAACTAATACATCCCGGCTGATCAGGATGCTGACCAACCAGGCTGGGGGCATCTGTTACGGAATTCCTATGAGTCCAAATTGCATAAAGCCCATCAAGAAACGGTCAACTCTACTTAAACAACCTCATATGCACGTGCTCTTAACCGCCTAAGGTAGTGGAGATAACAACACTATAGCCACTAAACCCACTATCCAGTCAATCTCCGGATACAGATAAAGGATGAGGCTCACTATTCAACTAACTTAAATCAGTATTCTCAAGGCTATAAATAGGGACGTCCTCCATAGAGAAAGGTAGACACATACAACTTTCACTCTCTTCTCATTTCACACTGTGCACAGACCTCACACAATCGGTGTCTAATACCTTCAGAAAGATAGAGCTTGATCATACATCAAATAGCCACTAAAATTCCAAATAGCAAAGGAATTCAAAGAAACAAAGTAGAAGAAATTCAGAATCACCAGCAAAAGCCTTCAAATCCCAAAATTAGTAAATTCATTAACCACAACAAAGGAGCATAGATAACAAAAAGTGAACTTAACCCAGATCATGTCAAACAAAGTGAAAAAGCAAAATGCAGAACCACCCCCAAACAATAGCATAACAATAGCCTTAGTGCAGAAACAAAAAACAACATGAAAAATCACAAACTTTAGATTTTTTATTTTAATATTTAATAAACATTACAGTTAATTAGAAACTTCTCACAAAAAAAAGTTAATTCAAAAATCTAAAATTATAATTATCTAAATATATAACAATAGAGTTGTCTCAAGGTGTGCCAAAGTTACGAGTATACAAAAATTATGCATCAATTGAAAGTCAAAGGAAAATTAAAATAAGTCCCTTTTTTTATAAACCCATATCATAGAAACATTGTAACTGAAGCAAACACATGAAGGAAGCAGGTTCGGGTCCCAACCTAAGACGCAAGGAATCATAGTTCTTGCGAATGTTGCAAACTAACTTCTCGGGGAGTTGGGAATCGGGCTAGAGGTGTGTGAGGTTGCGGAGGACGACGGTCCACACGAGGCTGTGAGGTGCGTCGGGTTTGGAGGACTCGACGTTAACGGTGCCGCTGCTCTTAAGGGAGTTTCTAAGGGAAGCAATGGCCTCAGAGACGTTGCGTGTAACACCCCGGACGTGTTATCATTAATAATGTCATAAGCGCGCTATCAGCGTTAACTAAACGCAATGCGGAAGCGATAGAATCGAATTTCTTGATTGCATTATGCATGGAATATAAAACATACATACAAAACATCATAAACAAGCCCCCTACTGATCCAGATAACATACCATATAACAACATAGGCAGAAAACATAAGAGAATCAGGAGGAATATACTTTTATACAACAACAGAATCTGTACATATACATGCTCAAAACAAGACCACATCAGGTCATACATCAAAATATGTACAGAACTATGGGTGTACACTCACACCCTATACTTATACATAATACAAGACAGAGATCAAATAAAGACTCTTCTAATCTTCATCTACAGCCCATGACACTCCAGTACACACAGCTAGGGCCTCCTGCCCTGTGGTAACTTCTCTCCTCTAGAAGTACCTGAAAACCACAAACCCCACACAGGGTGAGACAAACGTCTCAGTAAGCTCAGGGTTCTGGAAGATCCTCCCTTACCCTGGTTTACCACCAAGCACAAACACACATGAAAAGAATCGTAACAAAGCCCAGGACACCGTCCTGGCTATCACACATTACCCAGCTCTCTGGGTACGAACTGGATGCTCTCAGCATCGGAGGTATTCAACCTCCTATTGGCTCTCAAGCCATCTCAGACTCCTCTCACAGAGGTACCATAACATAGTGTCCACCACAGGACACTTCTCATATCAGAGAGGCACCGCCTCATCACTGAACCAGCATTGCCTGAGTCATCTACTCAGGACTTCACACACACCCACCTTTCCTGAGGAATCCCTCAACTCAGGACTTCAAGAATCCAGATATGGCTCATCTAAGAGGCCTTAGGCTCTTATCCCCTCGGGAAGCCCTCTCTTAGAGATACAACATACCTGTCTACTGCCTGGCCTCACCAGGACTTCCATAGCATATGCCTGGGCAAGAACATCCATAAATGAGCAATCACCTCCAGGACTTTCCACAACACATGCCTGAGGAGTCATCCACACAGGGAGCACCATCCATCAGGACTTCCATCTCAACTGCCTGGGGAGTCATCCACAACGGGAGCACCGTCCACCAGGACTTCCTCTGCCTGGGGAGTCATCCACAACGGGAGCACCGTCCACCAGGACTTTCTCTGCCTGGGGAGTCATCCACAACGGGAGCACCGTCCACCAGGACTTCCAATCACATGCCTAAGAGAGATCATCTCACATCGGAGGCACTCAATCTCTTAGGACTTCCAAACACTGGCCTGAGAGAGATCATCTCACACAGGAGGCACTCAATCCCTCAGGACTTTCCATGAACTGGCCTGAGGATACCCACTCAGGACTTCCATCATCTCTGCCTAAGGAGGAACATCCTTACTTGGCAATCCATCCTTAGGACTTTAGGCGGAGAGCAGTGGCACCTCCCAAGGAATCTCAGCTATTCCAGGGAGTCTTCAAACTCTTCCTCTGGCTAGGGAACCTCAACTAGCCCGATACTATTCCAGTATCCTATAGATTCCCTCACCTGCAATCTCAGGTGCATCATCACCCTCACACTATCTCAGTGTCTATCCTAGGGTTCATCATACATTCACATTTCTGGAACGGTCTGAGTTTCACTCCAAGCATCGTTTATCTAGCCCTTCAAGCTCACAAACACATAAAATCAACAATTAGGCCACCTTGGCCCTTCATTCCATGGCATGCCCAATATATATATATATATATATATATATATATTCAAGCATGGCATACATTCATCACCCACTTGGGTGGTAAACAAGAGAAAGGGAATAATCCCCAGAACGATGAGCTTACCTGGCAAGCCGTGCCTCACAGCTTCAACCTCGAACTATGGCCTGCGTCTCTGACACCCATAGGGTCAAGCCCTACCAAGGCATACAAGCACATATCAATCACCCTCCTATCCGTACAAAGCATTTATTTCTAGCAAAACATACGGAAAAGCATAAACTGCTGCATAAAATTCTGCAGATTTTATGCCCACTTTGAAAAATCATAAATCCTTGTGGGAAGTTCCTAAAATCACGAGAATTTAGAGGCATCAAGATTTATCTCTTATCTTTTAAACAAAACTGGTTTCATAAAAATCCATGAACCACAGCCTCTGTAGCAAACCAAAAACCAGAACTGTCACGCACTAAAATAGTGCTGACAGCAACATACCAACTCAAACAGCCATCTTCCAATGACAACCCCCACCAGGTTACTCGTCCAAATGAGCTGATATTTTACAGGCATGAAGTTCACATACCCATCTTTCTATTGCCACTGGAATCACTCGATTTGGATCATCCTAGACAGATATGTTGTATCTCTAAGAGAGGGCTTCCCGAGGGGATAAGAGCCTAAGGCCTCTTAGATGAGCCATATCTGGATTCTTGAAGTCCTGAGTTGAGGGATTCCTCAGGCAAGGTGGGTGTGTGTGAAGTCCTGAGTAGATGACTCAGGCAATGCTGGTTCAGTGATGAGGCGGTGCCTCTCTGATATGAGAAGTGTCCTGTGGTGGACACTATGTTATGGTACCTCTGTGAGAGGAGTCTGAGATGGCTTGAGAGCCAATAGGAGGTTGAATACCTCTGATGCTGAGAGCATCCAGTTCGTACCCAGAGAGCTGGGTAATGTGTGATAGCCAGGACGGTGTCCTGGGCTTTGTTACGTTTCTTTTCATGTGTGTTTGTGCTTGGTGGTAAACCAGGGTAAGGGAGGATCTTCCAGAACCCTGAGCTTACTGAGACGTTTGTCTCACCCTGTGTGGGGTTTGTGGTTTTCAGGTACTTCTAGAGGAGAGAAGTTACCACAGGGCAGGAGGCCCTAGCTGTGTGTACTGGAGTGTCATGGGCTGCAGATGAAGATTAGAAGAGTCTTTATTTGATCTCTGTCTTGTATTATGTATAAGTATAGGGTGTGAGTGTACACCCATAGTTCTGTACATATTTTGATGTATGACCCGATGTGGTCTTGTTTTGAGCATGTATATGTACAGATTCTGTTGTTGTATAAAAGTATATTCCTCCTGATTCTCTTATGTTTTCTGCTTATGTTGTTATATGGTATGTTATCTGGATCAGTAGGGGGCTTGTTTATGATGTTTTGTATGTATGTTTTATATTCCATGCATAATGCAATCAAGAAATTCGATTCTATCGCTTCCGCACTGCGTTTAGTTAACGCTGATAGCGCGCTTATGACATTATTAATGATAACATTGCGCGTGAGTTTTTGAAGCTTCTTCTGAACAATGGAAGAAGAAAATAAGAAGTGTCTGATTTTGATGGTGACACCTTTGATACGAGCACGGCGGGCTTCGCGTCGAGCCCGACAGAGACGATCGGCACGAGACAGCGGGAGTCGCTATGGTGCGGGCGGAACAAGATGGACAACGCGGAGGAGAGGGAGACCTTCGTGGAGAGAGAGGGACAGACAGAGAGTGGCCATTATTTGATTTTAAGGAAAAGAATGTGAACGGGTGCCGAAGTGAATGTGACCAGATCCAGAAGTGCGTAAAAGGGTATAAGTTTCAAAGACGGTTTTTCCAAAACTGTTTTTTTATTTACACACTGTTTTCAAAAATGGTTTTATAAAAATCGTCTTTGTTTATGTTCTTTTTTTTTCAATTTTGCCACCACGACACATATGAAGGCGGCTACCAAACAACCGTTGTTGACTTAACGTCGTAAAATGGGCTTTTTGTAGTAATGGAAATAGATGAAATTCCGACGGAAACTCATCGGTGGGAAGCTGTCCGTCGAAAATGGTGTTTTTTTTAGTGACTTGTACTCCTCATTGAAGAGTATTGGTTAAAGAGTGTGAAGATTAGTCACCTAGATTCAGAAACAGTTTGGGACTCTGCTTGCTGATGTCTAGATAGGACCTGCTCCCTATTCGGTACATTGTTAATCCCGTTAAGTTGTGATGAGGACGATTTGGTTGAGTCACTTGATTCCTTTGAGGAAACTGCACCCCAGCACTATGATCATTTGTATCATAAATAATAAACAAGTATTGACAAAAAAGTGTTTTCATACAATAATTTGTATCATAAAGTCTTTTAAATTTTCATGACTGTCTATAATTCAGGTAGAAAATATGTCAGAATTTTTTTTAGCAAAAATAAAGACTCTCAAGCCTAATACTAAGCATATTTGCAGACCACCCATGAGCTCTCTAAAGGAAAGAAAAACCACCATTTGTTGTAAACAGAACCAACATGGGATCACTCTTCCCAAATGTAGCATATATAGTAAAAAAAACCTTATATATTTTAAAAACCATAACACTTAAATTACTTCACTTGTTTCGTACTTCACTTAGTTTATTCGACAATTCAAACACAATTTATCATGCCATAGAAACAAGAGCAAGAGAAGCTACAACTGACAATACAAATATAAACACCAGCTTCAATATACCTGACCTTTAGCAGACAAATAAAACGAAAACTCCCTAAAATTATTAGAGAGAGAGCCCTTTTCCTTTACAAAAAAAACTATGACAAAAAGAGTGATAGAAGGAAGGCAAGTATGTAGCATACCACTAAAGAAGGTATATCTTCTCTATCTTTGAACTTGGACTAATGCTCAGCAATATGCTGTTCACACCAGAGGAAGACAGGTACATAGTAATGATAAACCCTAGCCTTTTGAGGCTCTATAAGGTACAATTCATTAAGTTGAAACAGTCTGTATAGGTAACCGCCATATAATAACTTGAATGTTTTAACTTTAACCAGTTAAGTTATTTTAAATAAAAGATTTTGTGGTAAACCATAGGAAGGAAATACCTGGAATGATATGAAACACAACTCAATTGAAATAACATTGCTGAATAGTGTATATTCAAATCACATTGTTGAATAGTTTATATTCAAACCAAAGTAACACAATTAACCACAGCAGCCCCTCTTTTGCTATGATCACAGCCCTCAAATTAGTCATGAACATGCTTGCAAATACATGGTTTATAAAGATGCCAACTTTTAATCTTGCACTAAACTATAATAAAGGAAGTATGAATAGCAAAATGTTTATAAGGAAACTTGGCCCCAGGAGAAAAAAAGAAGATTAAAAAAAGAGGATAACATATAGAAGAAAAAAAAAAACATAATTAGAAAGCCAAACAACATATAAACTATAAAAGAAATTCTTCATTTTTTGGACCAATAGTATTTTGACCAATGACCATTATAACTAGAGGACATCTTAACACTTCTATTCCAGAAGAACATAAAGGATTATGCATGAAGCACCAGATTAATTCAAAGTTGTAACTTGCAACCAAGGAGGCAGAAGTAATAGTCATTATTATGCCTTTGATTCATCTAGCATCAATCTTGAAATTATGAACAAGAAATCTCTACATATGACCATTGTATAAAATAGATAAACATTAAAGCCACAAGTGCAAACTCAAGAGTGACATATGTCCATATATACTCTTTAATTGCTGCAAATAATATAAGTAAACATTCAATTAAATTTCAAAGAAAAAATCATTTTTTTAACAAAAATATAAACTTCTGTTACAGAGGTAAAGGCAAATGGTGCTGCTATAATAATTGCTTGATTCTATTACGTAGATTCTCAACAACCAACTCCCCTATAAAACCAAACCATAAAGCCTAAATTGGTAAAAATAAATGAAGTTATCCAAAGTAACAAGGGTAATAAAAGACCCGGTCCAATATACCACATGCATATTCCCATTGAACAGATATTCATTGTTTCCCCCGTATGGTTGCCACCAATAAGACAACAATAATAAATTCACAAGCATATCAAATATGAACGATGGAATTATCAAAGATCTAACAAAAATGTGTACTTGAGGAATTGAACAATTTAATGATATTAATATATTGTAATATACATTTCATGGATCTCTAAAATTAATTATGAGCTATAAAGTCTTCTCCTTTTTTACAATCAGTAATAACTGTATTAATGCACATAATTCTGAAACAAGGGAAAAGGACATGGAACCAGGGAGAGGTTAGGCCACTCCCATCACAAAAGGATATTTTTCCTCACCAAAGGAATTACAAAAAAAAAATGAAAAATAGAACGCAAAGTCCTGAAAACAGATTCCAATTCCATAAGCTATTGTTCTAAAACAATTTAACAAATTGAGAAATTTCACCATCTTAAAAAATAGAACACAAAGTCTAGTAAACAGGTTCCATAAGCAATTGTTTTAAAAAAATTTGATGAACATGCAAGGACTTAAAAAATAACCGTAAATAATTAAATGAACAAGTTAGTGAAGACTCTTCAGGTTCTAGGCCTTAGTTTGGAATAGAACAAAAAATTTAAAAAAAATGAAAAAATAAAGGAGAAATCAAACGAATCAAGTGAAAATCAACAAATAACATATAATAAACAATCCAAAATCGAGTTTTGCATCCAAAACAATAACTATTTCAGCAAATTAGGGATTTCGAAAAAGAAAATGAGAGATAACTACCTTTTCCCTTTGCTCCTCCTCGTCCTCCTCATCCTCATCTTCGTCGTCCTCATCGTCGTCATAAAAAATATGCAACTACCTCTTTGGTCACTGTCCCTCTACGCCGTCAAGATCAAATCCCGCAATGGCAAACCGCTCGTGGTCACAATCCCTGACCTCTCACACCCCTCCATCAACCACGCGCCCCTCCGCAAAGCCCAAACCCTATCGTTATCCCTCACCGCACCACCCTCGGTTGGACTTAAACCCTCATCCTCCACTCCTTCTCCATGATCTCCCATCGACGGTGCCTCCCTCTGCCTCTGCCACAACGAGCTCGACCTCGATGGAGACGAGGGAGGGTTGGAGAGACGGTTTGGGGTTTGGGTATGTAAGGACCAGAGGAGACGAACGGTCGCAAGAGAAAATGAAAAGTTGAAAATGAACGGGCACACTCAAGAGAGACAATGAAGACTTGAAAGATAAAAAAACGCATACGTGTTGAGTCCCTAATTTCAAGGACGATTACACTACAAATCGTATTCGAAAACATAAATGAAGATGGTTTTGATATAACCATTTTTAAAATGTTGTAATTATTTACAAAATTGCCACCGCTTCAATTTTTAAGACAGTTTTGTTACAACTGTCTTTGAATGTGTGTCATGGAAAATAGGTTTTGTAGTAGTGATGGCATATATCGAATGAATACATAAGAAGGTTTTCATAACAAACTTAATTGTTTTGTGAAATGTCATATCTAAACTAAATCATCTTTGTGATAACAAGATCTATTTCGTACTAGTTCAATCATATACATCAAAGTATAAAAACTGTAACGTCCTAATATATTTTTAGATATTATATTTTTATTAGTGTTTGTTCTTAAGAAGCATATATTAGCATAGTTTAAATAATACAGATACATGTAGATTTTATAATTTACCACCTCATTTCATTAAACATTACACACCATTTTTACATTAAACATTACCTTTTTTATTCGAGCTACAAGATTTCCATCTATATGTCCTAGTTAGCATGCCAACCATAATTTCTAACAAACCTTAAACATAGAAGTACTACAAACACCATAACCATCCATTTTCTAGAGATGATCCCTATTTAGATTTCATACACCGAGGTACCATTTGCTCAGTTCAGAAATCATCACCAATACTCTCCTCAACTTCAGATTCATTATTTGGATTCATGTTACCTCTATAACCTGGTACGAAAGGAGGATACAAGTTATGGTTACTTGAGGATATATTGATGGGATCCATAGGTGGATTATGGTAAACGTGAGAAAACTGAAGAAACGAATCCTAAGGGTTAAACATATCATTGAGAATTGATACAGGGAAATGTGCTCTAAATAATACATGAACATGTATAATAGGATGCATGGTGAAAATATAGCAATTTCTAGCTTCCTCTCTGTCCCACCTCTAGTCCAATGCATCAAGAAAGATGATCACTGAGGCCATCTATATATACAAAACAATTGAAACAAATCTAGTGAGAATGAAAATTTCTTAGTAAGTAAAACTAAACCATCAAATAGGTTAGTATATTAGTAATTTATCAATAAATTCCAATAAAATCAATATAAGTTAGTAACCATTCAAACAATATATGCATGAGGAAATGCTAGAGTGCACATGGTCTCTACATATCGTACCATATGAAGTATCACTGTGGCCGTCTTATGTAAACCATGCATGATCAATTCAATTTTGCACCTGGTCTTTACATCTAGTACTGGATGTGGTATCGAATTTCATCACAAACATCATAATATACCAAATATATGGTTATGCTACCATACATTATTCAATCAAAATCATGCCAACTTGTGCATGGAATAATATCATCAAGTTAAAGAACAACATGTTAGTACTCTAGCTAGTAAACCATAATATACCTTCCAAAATAATTTCTAATTCCTTTACACTTTAACAAGGAAAATTAGAACTTGGTTTAGACCTTATTCTCTTTTTGAACTTACCACCCTAATACTTAATCCTCAAAGTTGAACCACTTAAGTATTTAAACCTTTTATCCACATACCATTCAACCTCTACTTCTTAAGATTAATTCAAAACAGTCCCATAATATATATATAAATAATCAGTCCAAATGTCTTAAAAATTAATTCTGAAGGTCATAAAAATCAAGTCCAAATATCACTAATATTCCAGCACTTCAATCATCCACATATCTTACTCTTAAATTCACATAAACAAATCATAAAATACCCTTCAAGGATTTGAAAATTTAGCCTAGTATGAACAACCATAAATCTGCACCATTAGACATAAAGGTTAGTTCAACTAAACACTTAAATCAAGATTAAAGCCTAGCCTACCTTATGCAAACTTGTGTCTAAATCTTCCAAGTAGTGGTTGTATACTTTAAATATTTGAAAGATATGGGTCTTAGGATAGTTTAGAATAAAGAACAGAAAGGAATAGACGTCTAGGATACAAAAGGAATCTAGGTCACGATTTTTTGGGAGACAAAGAGAAAGTGAGAAAATGAAAGCTAGGTGCAAGGAGGAAAGCAATTGGCCGTAGCTTAGATGCCAACATATACGTGCAATTTTTTGTTGTACAAGAGGCTATTTATATTGAGTGAATTAGTTAGGACTGAATCTTAGTTAGGAGTTAGTTTTGTCCTTATTCATTTAATGTAAGGTTATCTCCAAATAAAGTAAGATTCTCTTAAGCTTGGCTGGCCATGCAACATGGAATGGCTTGTTAAAGAAGCCAAATCTGATTTGTCCTATGCTTGGCTGAAAAGTTATCTCTAGTTCATAATTCCTAAAGCTTACACATTTTCAACACGTGCATTTCACTTCCATATTGCTTAAAAATCTCATGTATAAGCTTGATTTGTCTTATTTTTTTGTCTCTTTTAAATTACATCCACTATACTTCATGTAGTTTTGTATTACTAAGCTAGTTACTTAGGTGATCTTAAGCTCCTAGTCCAAATCCTACACATGCTAGGGTATATTTCTTCCTTAATTTCACTAATCAGAACTAGATACATACTAAACACTTCTAGACTTTCCACTTGAATTCATTGGCTTCTATCCTATCCTTCTTGTATCAAACTATCATCATATAGCCACAATTAATTCAAACATAAATATAAGCTCAAGATAAAATTTTGAGGATGTTACAAAAACTTTTAGAAAACGTGAAAATAATTTTGTGCATAAAACGATGGAAATAACATTTTGAACCCAACATTTTGAACAATGCCTTTTTTAGTACAACATTTTGAGTACTACAATCAACACAACAATTTTCTAAAATGCTAAATCATCATTATATAATCTATATTTTCATAACTAAGAGATACATTATCTATGTAATGGTCTTTTGAACATTAGCAAATGCACATTGACATTAGGTTCTCATAATCATATCAAACATTTAATAATGAGTGTTATAACTAACCATTTAGAAAGTCGAAATCTCTAAGTTCTTGAACCTTTGTGTCAACACTTTTTGAACTCCATGGTAATTTTGAGTAAAAGTTCAAAAAGGTTAATGTTTTTATAAAAATTGGCAAAGCCATAATTCACCCCCCTTCTTATGACATTTTGATCACTTAGACAAAGTCTTTGAATGATAGATAGGTCAAAACTGGGAAGTGTAACATGATAGTCAAGAGCAACACCTAATAACAACACATAGAAGATCTAGCAGAAACCTTCACTTAGTTGCGAAAATACAACATGCACTTAAGCATTTGTTTTAAGTTCTTATTTTTTAAGAAAATATCGGTCAACTTTATAGTCTAGTCAATGTATAAAATTTAAAAGTGAACAATTAGTTAATGTTAAAATCAGTTCTGTTGACTCAGATAGTAAATTTTGAAATATAGGGGGACCAAAATTATATTCATTCAAGTTTTACACTTGTATTTTTAACTTCTCTAAGTTTTCTACACTTTGACTACTTTAACTTTACCTTATTTATATTTTCCTATCATTTTAATCTTGTCAATTTTTTTCCTAACAGTTTACATTGCAGGAAAATCGATTCTTTTGTTTTCTTCAATAGTTGTTTCTTTTTCTCAAAGTTCAGGAGCTGTTTCCATACACGCTAAATAGGTATAATATTTGTACTAAATATTTTAAGCTTTTTAAGAATATTAGTAGATGCATGGTAGATTTGATGCTTTCATCAAAAGTGATTCAACTATTAGGTTCTATGGCTAGTATTAAAATATTGACTCAGTATTAGGAATGTAGTTTAGTTATCTTGTTTATGATGGACTATGATACTTTACCGTTATAAATTTTGAAACATTTTTTCTTGGATGTCAAAATAGTCTTTTTTAGTTGTCCTTTTTATAATGTTTTCTGTTTCCAAGCATATGTTTTGTTCATTTACTTGTTGATGCTATTTGCGGAAGTTCATTGATTCTTTTCCTAGAAGTTTGTTATTGATATTACTAAGATGCTCTAATATAAGATTAACTGATGTTTCTTTTCACAAAATGATTGCAATATTCACTATGATGCTTAATGGTTTTAAAATTATTTCTTACGTTGACTAGTATAAAATTGTTCAATTATGGTCACAACTAGAGTTTAACTAGCTTCAATGTGCTGGATTATTTTTGTTTTTAATTTGTTGGACTGTAATACTTTATTATTATAAAATTTGAATAATTTTTTCCTGGATATCAAAATGATGATTTCTTAGATGTTCTTGTAGATAAAGGATGTAAGGTTTTGATGTACCTCACACTTATATAAGTGGTGGCTTAATTGATGTAATAATATGTCTCTTCTGTATTTGTATGAACACACTTCATTAAATACTACCAAATTATTCCATTTCACGATTATATTTTCTTACTAGTTGACATTTCTTAATGGAGATTTGTTGTTGGTAGTTTGTATCAATGAAGATTCCTGAGAACTGAAGGTGAATGTATTAGAGGTTGGATGCTAATAAACGTTGGACGAATGAGTTTAGAGAAGAAGTGTATGTGTTCGTATAGTTTGTTACTAGTCAAAACATGTTTCAAATGCAAGGTGAACAAACAAGGTGTCCCTACAAGAAATGCAAATGTAAAGTTTTTGAGTTTGTGAATTAATTGATGAAGGATCTTTATGAGGAAGGGTTCATGCCTAATTATTACTTGTGGACAAACCATGGTGAGGAGTTACCACAATTTCCTTTAGTAGTGTTGCAAGGTTCATAATATGGAAGTGGTGGGCATAGGGAAGAGTTGAATCTTTATGAGAAAATGATCATGGATCATGTTGGACCATCAAGTGGCCAATACATAGAAGAATAGGGTGTAGCTAAAACATAATGTATGGAGGAAAAACCTAATCCTAAAGCTCAAAAGTTTTTTGATATACTTGCAACTGTGCAAGCACTGTTGTGGGAAGGATGCGAGCATCATTCAGAATTGTCAGCTTCTTTAGTTTCCCTTAGCTTGAAATCTTATTATAATATGTCAAAAGGGTGTTTTAATTGTATGATTCAACTTATGGGCAACACCATGCCAAAAAATAATACCATGGTTAGTAATTTTTATCAAGCTAAGAGGTTGATGTAGAAATTGGGTCTCGGTTGTTTGAAAATTGATTGTTGCCCAATGGATGCATTTTGTATTATAAAGAAAATTCATATAAGAGTATAACTAATTTCTTTTTTTTTTTTTTTTTGTAAAAGTGATAAGTACTTGATGGTCAATAGGAGAGAGATTGAAAAGATGTTTCCTATTAAAAAAATGTGGTACTTTCCACTCATTCCAAGACTAAAAAGATTGTACTCTTTAATGGCTACTGCACCTCACATGAGATGGCATAGTGAGAATTGGAGAGACCCAAATGTCATGTGTAGTCATACATCTAATGGTGAAGCATGGAAGCATTTTGATAGAATGCTCTAGAATTTAGTTAGGATCCTAGGAATGTCATATTAGGTTATGTTCATATGGGTTTAGTCCTTTTGGACAATTTGGGAATACTTACTCTTGTTGGCCGATTATCTTAACTCCATATAATCTTACACTTGGCATGTGCAAGAAGAAAGAATTTATGTTTTTAACTATATTAATTCTAGGTCCATCAAATCCAAGGCAGAAGATTGATATGTACTTGCAACCACTCATAGATGACTTGTGCACATGGTGGAATGATGGCATACCAACTTTTGATGTGTCATTGAGGTATAATTTTTTTATGAAGGTTGCTTTGATGTGGACAATCAATGACTTCCCGGCTTATGAGATGTTCTCAGGTTGGACAACTACTGGCAGACTTGGTTGTCCCATATGTATGGAACAATCAAAGGCATTCACAAATTTAAATTTCCACTAGGTCTGCTATTTTGATTGTTATTGCATATTTCTTCCACTTTATCATGCATATAGGAGGAATAAAAACCCATTCAAGAAGGGTCATGTTGAGACCTCACCCCCTCCTCCACATTTGTCTAGTCTTGATGTTTGGAATAGAGTTCCATATTTACTGCTTTGTCTTAAGTTGCAAGAAGAAAAATATTTTCCTAGTTATGTGTTGAACATAATTGAAAAAAAAATGAAGTATATTTTGGCTGTTATTGTATTGGAAAACACAACTTTAGCGTCATAACATTGATGTCATGAACACATAGAGAAATGTGTTTATGAATGTCTTTAACATTATGATGGACATCAATGTCAAAAGTAAGGATACACAATGCTCGAATAGATTTAGCAGAAATATGTAACCCAACGGAGCTTCAGTTGGTAGAATTGGTCGTGGCAAGCTCTTTAAACCAAATGTAGCTTATGTAATGACCAAATCCCAAAGACTGACTATTCTTAAATGGGTCAAAGAACTAAAGTTACCAGATGGCTATGCCTCCAATGTAGGTCTGTGCGTAGATCTTAACAAGGGATAAATTCATGGAAGAAAAATTCGTGATTGTCATGTTTTCATGCAACGATTACTTCCAATTGCATTTGACTTATTACAAAAACCTATTTATAAGCCACTTGCTAAACTAAGACAATTTTTTAGAGAACTAACTTTGACAACATTAAATGTTGAATAAGTTGTTAGACTTAGGGAGAGCTAGAGAGGATGAATGAAGCTGAGGATCATAGTCATTGAAATGTTTAGGCTTTTTACATGTCAATTCAATTGAATGGCATTTGTAATTTGTGTATGTCTAAGTTGATGTCTCCTATGATCCATTGCATAAAACTCATTCATGTCTTGGCATTCATGTTTTCACAAAAGTAAAAGTTTCATAAAAGCTTTTATGAAACAAAAGGTTTTCGTGAGTGCATAAAAAGATAAGTGTTCCAAGTTTCAAGTTTTGGGAAAAATGTTTTCTCACTGGTTTAATCGATTATCAACAAGTGGTAATCTATTAGTTGAAAACAAATAATATTTTAATCGATTACTAGATTATGGTAATCGATTGCACAATTCAAAATCACATAATTGACTTCTTGTGATACTAGATTACAACATGGTGATAATTGATTACGTGGCAACTATTTTGATTAAAGCTTCATGTGTTAATCGATTACATTGTTTATAAGTCTTTTCCAGAAAGCCTCAAGAACACTTTAATCGATTACATAAGTGATTTAATTGATTATTGACATTTAAAACATTTTTATCTATAAATAGATGTTACTTGTTTAAACTAAATACAATGAATATTATAACCCTTTATGAAGAGAGAAAAGATACTACAAGCTATTCAATTTTTTGACTCACAAATTCTTAGTTTCATCAATCATAAGGAAACCTTGAGAGGATTTCCTTTTGAGCATTTTTGCAAAAAGAAAAAGGCTTTGGAGATATTCATTCAACCTTGATTCAAAATCTTTATCATCTACATTCATCTGAATTGGATCATCAGGTTGTTTCCTCCTCACTAATTTGGTTGTAATTTTTTTAAGAATTTCTGAGTTGTGTAACTAGTGCAATAGTTTTCTTAAAGCTTGTCTATAATAGGTTTTTCTAGAGGGAAGATTAGAGAAGGGTTTTCTCTAAGTCTTGATCATAAAGAGTCTAAGAGAGTTAGATTTCTTGTTCTTAATCTAGGTTTGATTGAGAGTGATTGTATAAGCTTGTAAGAAACAATTTGCAAATAGTTAGATCCTAACTAGTTGGTTAGGAAACTTGATGTAGCTTCTCTGGATTGAGAAGTGAATCAGTATAAATCTTGGTGTTGATTACTTCTTCTTTATCTTTTCTTTTGGTTACTAATTTTCATTCATTGGTATAACTTTTCATAATCAACAAAAACAATTTTTGTTGTAATTGCATTCTATAACGATTGGAGTTTGATTGATTGAAAGTGTTCTATGTTTGTTTTGTGATACAATCCCTTTCAACTCTGATTGTTAAAGAGTTATGGAAAATAACATACATGTGTTGTTGTGTAAGTTAGAACAAACATTTATACAAACATTGGAGCATCTTCCAGTTCATCTACCTTATGAAGCAAGAGTTGGCGGTCTAGTCCAATACCGTTGGATGTATCCTTTCGAGAGGTATAAAATGAGTAATCATTTATACACCATTGTATTATAAAATCATTTAAAAAAATACTTATTCATATTAATTTTAGGTTTTACACTCCCTCAAAAATAAAGTGAAGAATAAGGCTAAACTCGAGGGATCTTGTGAAGCGTACTTAGTGGAGGAGACCTCTACCTTTGCCTCGTTTTGCTATCCTGATCAAATTACAATGAGAAGGACTAGGATGCCTCAGAATGTTGATGCGGATAAAGGTTCTTCATTTTCTCCTCCTATATCAATTTTAAGTTACCTAGGAAGAGCGATTGGTAAATCCAAAACATATTTTTGGTACCAAGTTGATCTTGATGTTGCTCACTTGTACATTCTTCAAAATTGTCCAGCGGTTGAGCCATATTTAGAGTAAGATGATTTTAATACTTGTATAACTATAACTCTAATTAATAATTTAATGATGTTATGTTGTGTACTTTGAGTAATTTGTTTTCTCCTTTCTAGCATTGTTGAGAATTTTTTGAAAGAGCTGAATCCCACTGCTTCGGATGCTCATTTTAACAAAGACATTTCATCCAACTTTCCTACATGGTTCAAGCAATATGTAGGTTAACACTTTATATATTATTCAAATAATATTTCTTCCAAAATAATCTTATATATGATGTTAATTATTAAATTTTTTAGGTTCTAAATTCAAAAAATAATATTCAAGATTCAATATTAGTTAATTTGGCATGGGGACCTAGGAGAAATGTTGAATCATGACTTATCTACATTATAAATGGATAAAAATTTCAAAAAGCTAGCTGGAACTGATGGTATTTATGTATAGGGAACTAATGGTCAACTAGAATATGATTTTTATGGAATGTTTAATTGAAGTATATGGGCATCCCATTGATGAGGCTAGTTCTATTCAAGTGTGATTGGTTTGATAATACACCTAATATAGGGACACAAGTAGATAAAAAGTATGAGATTGTTGAAGTAAGGCAATCAAAAAGATATACTAAAGCATACGACCCATTTATATTTGTACAACAAGCATAATAGGTTTATTACACAACATATCCCAAGGGACATCGAGGATTATTAATCATAATGAAGACAAAAGCTCGCAGCATAATCACTGACAATATAGTGAGTGAAATTGCGCAAGAGTCTCATACCAAGATGATGAGCTTGTAGGACTTCAAGAAGTGTTGGAAGTTGAATCTGATGTCATTAATAAATCTTTTGCGGATGTTGATAGAGGTGGAGAAGAGATAGATGCAGATTTAATTAAACAACTAGACCTGGTTGAACCAGACGAAGATGAATGCATATTAAGTGAGAATGAGATTGAGAGTAATTTTGATGATACAGATACATATTAGGTAATTCATACATTAAAGTTGATTACATGCCTTATATTCATTGTGTATGTGTGTATATATTACATTTGTGTGACTGTGATTTGTAATAATTATTACTTTTACTCTTGTAGTGAATATGAAAGAGAAGATAAGTGACCTATTATGATGTAGAAAACCTGTTTGTGTGAGTTTTCATTAACAAGTTGGATTTATTTGTTTACTAAAGTGTATTGCTTGTGGTACTTCACTTTCTTTTAATTTGTTCTTATATATATATATATATATATATACATACGTGTGTAACAAAATCAAACATGCAGATGGCAAACAGAGGTAGAGGTGGTGGTCGCAGAGCATTTAATCGTGGTAGAAGATGTGATCTTAGATTCAGAGCTCCAATTACCACAACCTTTCTACCTCTTCCATTCACATATCAACCTCAAAGTTGATGATTCATGTCGTTGCGCCAACACCAAACACACTTCCTATAGCTCAAGACCCACCAAATTCGACCTTTGTAAAGGAGTCAATTCCCGATACCCCTGTTGGAGATGCTTCACCTTTAGTACCAAATGATTCTCTTACACCTGAGTACCCACCTAATCCAAATTGTGAACATATCGATGACCGGAGGCCTTTCATTCATGCGCATAAAGGAGAGTAAGTGCATTTTATTTAACTGTTAATTGTTCTTCAATTTTTTTTTAAATGTGGTATTGACATTGTCTTTGTACATAGGTTTCGACCGGCATATGGATGTTCTAATATCATATTAGGGATCATTAGAGCAAATTTTGATGAACCAACTGCAAGTTGGTTGAAGGTATCAATTGACCTTCATGATAAGTGGTTTGGAGAGTTTATGGTAATTTCAATTGTGGTTTAATTTAAAATGGATTATTTCTTGTATCATTTCTAATTTGTTCTTGATTACTATTTTATGCAAAAATGAGTATAGGCGGTACCAGAAGAGCGAGCCATTAGAGTTGTTTTTGAGACAAAAGGTTTAGATATGGACATTACTATATCTAAATTCTGATGCATGGTACACATCAGTACTCGAATGCATTTCTCCTTCTAAGTCAATCAAGTTTGAATTTTTTCGTTTGAAATCAGGACACGCATTTTGAAAAATGCAATGAACAAGATCAAGAATGGTCAAGATAAAGGAACTTGGATACCACCCAATGTTCAAGCAACCGTGGACCAACATTGAGGTTCTACAATTTTCCTAAACAAGAGCTTCACTGCCAAGGCAAATTGGACTGTTGGTAGAGGAGCCTCAACAATTGTGGTGGTTCCATATCTACTGTAACTCACTTTGAAAAGTTGGTAATTTCACTTTATATGTATGTATGCGTGTATGTGTATATATATACACACATATATATACATATATACTTCATTGATTTTCAATTCAATGTAATTAATTGAATGTTTTACAATTTTAAATTTTTAAATTTATGTAGCCAAAGGATTTTCAAAGACCACCAACTGCTTGAGAGGTGATGGAGAAAACTAAGAAATTGAAGTTGGGATAATGGGTCAAATATAAGTCCCACGAATTTGTTGTAAGTTGTTTTTTCAATTATGTCACTTTATTTGATACATTGTGGCTGATATTATAAATGAACTCTTACCTTTGGTTAATATCTCTTGAACTTATTCACATATTTTGCTTTGCTTTTCTTTAGCTAGTGTTTAATGTTTGTGATTGGCTAGTATAAACTGTGAAGCCTATTATAGTAGATTAAAGTCAATTTTTTTCCTGTATTAGTGGTGATTTTCTTGAATATTAATTCTTATATGTCTACACATTTAATAATTTATCTTCAAATCTCACTTTATATTGCAGGAGAAATATCAACATCATCGAGAAGAAATCCTACAACATTCAATAGAGGAAGGCACATTTACAACATTCAATAGGGGAACATGTACGGGCTAGGTACTTTGAGCAAAAGGTTTAGTTGCTCAAAATCAGCTCCATCTACTTCTATTTCTTCTATGAAAGACCAAATAGAGGAAATGCGTGAGACTATTACTAAATTGAATGTTGAGCTTTTGGCAAAGGTAGATAAAGAGAGGAAACTTAAGGAAAAGATGTTGTAGTTGATGGAGAATCATGACCAGCAACGTGAGGAGATGCGATAATAGATGCAAGAGCAAAATGAACAAATTTGTCAACAAAATGAGCAAATGCAACATATATTACAACACTTGCATATTCAGTCTATCATGACAACTCCTAGTCCATCAACTACCATAGTGGATGGAATTGAGCACCATGTTGACGATACTCAGGTTGATTGTCCTCATGACATGACCATTGACTCCTGGTTATTGTTTATTTTAGTTTCATTATGTCATTTTAGTTATAAATTTGAATTTTATTAAACTTTGACATTGAATTTCATTAAAATTTGAAAACTTGGAATTTGCACTTTACCAATCTTTAAATTAGAACTTTGTTATTAAATATATTTAGACATTATAAATGTCCACTTCAAAAGTTTGATTATACATTTTAATTAAAAATAATATTTACAGTCGATAATTATTAAGCACGTCAAAATGTAATAAATGAAAAAATAAAAAATACAATATTTTGATTTTTCGACCGAATCTGCGACCGATTTATTTTATTTTGAAATTCATTACTAAATAGTGACCGAATTGAATTTTTAATTTATTTTATATTTAACAATTAAATATCAATCAACGACCAAATTAGCGATCAAGTTGCATTTTTAATTTATTTTATATACAAAATTTAATTATTAAATAGTGACTAAATGTATTTTTTTATTTTATTTAAAAATTAATTAATCAATAGCGACCGAATTTTATTTTAATTTATTTTATATTTAAAATAGAATGTTTTCTGTCACTGATATGGTCCCAAGAAAAATAGCAACCAAATACAAAGCAACCGAATTTTATGTGCTTGCGATTGAATAATTCGGTCGCTATTTCAATCACTAACAATTTTAGCTTTTAGCGAGATTGGATAAAGGAGATGACTAAATTTGATAAATTTGAAATCCTAAAAACTCATCGATTGGTAAATTGATTTGGATGTATTCATAAAAGAAACCAATGTCAAATTTTAAATTCAAATCCGAACAAACACTCTACTTCAGGTTATTGTATCGTCTTTGGAGGAAACCTAATTTATTGGAAGAGTAAGAAACAAACTGTTGTCGCATGATCTAGTGTAGAGGCTGAGTATCGTGCAATGGGAATTGCTACCTGTGAGCTAATCTGGTTAACAGTTGATTAGAGAGCTCCATCTCTATGAACAAAAATGGCCCATGGCACTCATTTGTGACAATCAAGTTGCGTTGGATATATCATCTAATCCTGTGTATCACGATAAAACCAAGCATATAGAGATCGATTATCACTTTATTCGAGAAAAGATTCAGTCGGGAGAAATCAAAACGACATTTGTCAACTCCAATGATCAACTCGTGGATGTCTTCACTAAAGCTCTTGGAGGTCTTCAGGTTGAATATATTTGTAACATGCCGAGTGCTCACAATATATATGCACCAGCTTGAGGGAGAATGTTAGAGTAGTACAGTGCATATAATAAAATAGTCCCACATCATCTATATGATAGATTAGTTTCTGCACTTATTGACATAAATATATTCTCAATGTGCTCATATTAGACACACAATTATTCCATCTCAAGTGTTATAAACAAAAGAGTGTCAAATTCACACTCAAAAAGAGAAACTTGGTTGAGAAAAGAAATTGCAAAGAATAAGTAAGTGCTACTTGTATATTTATTATTCTCCTTGATCCTTGGATGATTTTGATTGGCTAGAAAAATAAAAATTTGTTGCAAGCCCAACCAAGTTACAAGCCTAAAAGGCCTTAGTGATTCATGCCTTTATGTGATGTTTTTGATGAAAAATGGGATGAAAAAAAAAAGTTACAAGCCTAAAAGACCTTAGCTGGTTAGGAAATTAGATGTAGCTTCT
>PYAF01006062.1:17702-29311 GCA_007407185.1 Glycine tomentella | reverse complement strand
TTTATTATTCTCCTTGATCCTTGGATGATTTTGATTGGCTAGAAAAATAAAAATTTGTTGCAAGCCCAACCAAGTTACAAGCCTAAAAGGCCTTAGTGATTCATGCCTTTATGTGATGTTTTTGATGAAAAATGGGATGAAAAAAAAAAGTTACAAGCCTAAAAGACCTTAGCTGGTTAGGAAATTAGATGTAGCTTCTCTGGATTGAGAAGTGAACTAATATAAATATTGGAGTTGATTACTTCTTCTTTATCTTTTCTTTTGGTTATTAATTGTCATTCGTTGGTATAATTTTTCATATTAAACAAAAACATTTTTGTTGTAATTGCATTCTATAAAGATTGGAGTTTGATTAATTGGAAGTGTTCTATGTTTGTTTTGTGATACGATCCATTTCAACTCTGATTGTTAAAGAATTTTAATTGGCCAAGAACAACCAATTCACCCCTCTTGGTTTGTGTGCTACTCATACTGTTTTCAGTGGTTAGGGTCAAGTTCCTTCTGTTCTGTTTGCTTGACTTCAAGATGATCAATAATTCGATTCGTATCAGTGAGTCATCCATTTTCCATAGTGAACAAGGCTCAAAAGCATGAAGATCCAGTGTAGAAGTTTGTAGTGTATATAATTGTAATTTTGCTTTAGTGAAAATCCTCTAGGGCACAAAAAAAGATGTAATCTCAACTCTTTATGAAAATCTTGTAACATACTTTGTAAGAACTTTTGGTTTATTTGTGAATTTCAAAAATAGAATATGGAAATCTCTTTCTCTCTCTCTCTCTCTCTCTCTCTCTCTCTTTTCTTGCATTGCTACTTTCTTTAGGTTCTATTTGGATCCTTCATGATCCAAATAAGCTAAATTTCAACCCCAATTTACTTCTATTTTTTACTGTCCTCCGGGCCTTGCCCCACCCCATGTCCATGACCACCATTTTCCTCTCATTCCAAATTCTAATCCGTAAGCGTTAAACATTGCAAACAATGTCATGTCCAAAAATATACCATGTCGAAACTTATCTTTGAAATGCTTGAAGATGTCTTAGTCATTCCTAATCACAGTCATTTTTCCTTCCTTGGCAATTCTGTGCTGACTATAGGGCCCTAAATGCAATTATTCTTTGTGACAAATTTCCTATTCCCACAATGGATGAACTCTTGGATGAACTTCATGGTGCTATAATCTTTTCCAATTTATATTCCAGATATCATCAAATTCAGGTTTCTCCAAAACACACTCATAAAACAGCCTTTCAAACTTTTGAAGGCCCTTATCAGTTCTTGGTGATGCCATTTGGGCTCACCAATGCACCAACCATTTTTCAGACAACAATGAACCAACTTTTGAAACCGTATCTAATATGTTTCTTCTCTTAGTGTTTTTTTTATGATATATTAATTTATAGTTCATCCAATTGTTGACCATTTGATGCACTTGGTTTTGGTTTTTGCTTTGTTATAGGAACATAAATATTATGCTAACCTCATCAAATGTATGTTTGTTCTTCCTAGTGTAGCTTATGTGGGCCACATTGCGTCCCCAAAAAGAGTCCAACCTGACCCTGAAAAAATATAAGCGGTGATAGATTGGCCTCAACCTCCCTCATTCATCGCACTTCGACACTACGTGCATCTCACTTCACCACTCAAGGATTTATTGAAAACAAATTCATTTACAAGGACTCCTATAGCTACTACAACAATTACCAAATTAAAAACAACCATATCCACTACTTTGGCCTTGCAACTTCATAATTTTGAGGAACCATTCGACCTAGAGATAGATGCTTCTACAGCTGCAATCAGAGAAGTTTTGTCGTAAGGATGGCACCCAGTAGCATATTTCCGTAAGTAGCTATTCAACAAAATGAGGATAGCATCAACCTTTGCAAGAGAGATGTTGGCTATCACAAATTTGGTGAAAAAGTGGTCCCACTACTTAAGCAGAAGCAAAATTTGAATTTATAAAGACCAATAAAGTCTCAAGCACTTATATTCACAAGTATATCAAACTCCAAAGAAATTGAAGTGGGCCATGAAGCTTCAGGGATTCGATCACGATATCTTCTTCAGATCAAATCATGTGAATATAGTAATGAATGCTCTTTCCAGATGCCAAGTTGTAAGACCCTTCCAATTTCGTTATTGTGTTATTGCCAGTTATTTCTTCTATAGTGGCACAAGTGTTGAAACAATTACGCCAATTTTATGCTTCAACTCCAAAGAGACAACATGCAATTCTGAAACATTAAATAATAAATCAGTCACAACAACAATTTCAGGTCTTTGATGGACTCCTTATGATTAAGGGGAAAATTTTCATACCTAACCACCAAGAGTGGTAACAAATGCTATTGCAAGAGTATCACTCTTAAACTTTAAGGGGTAACTTAGGACCTAAATCAATGTTGGCTCACCTGATTGCTTCGTTCCATTGGCTAGGCATGTCTACGACTGCCAAAACATTTGTTCAGAGTTTGTTATATGCCAACAAATGAAATACATCCCCTCTAAGACACATGGTCTTCTGCAACCTCTGTCCAATCCCAACCAACCGTGGAAGGATATCTCTATGGATTCCATCACCAATCTGCCAAATTCCAGTGGACACTGAAACAATTTGGGTCATAATGGACCGCTTTACCAAATCAATACACGTTGTCGACCTTCTGGCCAAGTTTTCTATAGATACATTGGCTGCTTGCTTCCCATCTGAAATCTTTCGCCTCCATGGAACACCAAAATCCATTGTGTCAGACAGAGACAACTTATTATTGAGTAAATTTTGGAGAGCCTTCTTCAAACTCCAAGGACCCATTTGAACTTCTCAACGACCTATATCACCGCCAATCTAGTGGCTAGACGGAAATTGTGAATCGCACCCTTGTTTCCTATCTCCGATGCTTTGCGGTGAATTACCCTCACCAATGGTTCCTCTACCTTCACTTTGTCGAATTTCGATACATGGGTGATTGATTGAGCATTTTTAGTTTAATTCGGCTATAGGCATGGCCCCATTTCAAGCGATATATAGGTGATTGATTGAGCATTTTTAGTTTAATATTTTCTATTCTTCTTTGCTTATTTGACTTCTCTTGGAATTTTATTTTCTTACTCTAACTCAGTTTTTGTCTTAGACAAACAATTGGGCTTAATTGATAATTATTGCTTATTTTCATATATTTTTGATTACTTGACCTATCTTCCTTGTGCAGAATTTAGAGAATTCTATAGAACTCCAAATGGAGCCTATGGGTAGTCCCTGGAAAGATAAGAAAAGGATTTACAATTTTGTCAGAGATAGGCCGAGGCCAATTCTGTCATTTTGAGGGTCAATATAGGCTTGAAAGTCAGAACCTCTACACTTGAGTTTTTGACTGCGAGTTGGGCTTTGATTGGTGTAATTAGCATAATTAGTTAGATTAGATGAGCCTAATTAGGACCCATACTTTCTTATTGACTCAGTCACTATATATTAGTACAATTAGTTAGTTATAAATGATTAATTCATTTAACACAAATAGAATTTGTAATGTTTTTTTACAAGTTTTCAGAATTTAAATTTGTCTCTTTTTCTCTCAATTTTTTTTCATTGTTATTAATTGTTCTTAAATTTTCTTCTTCATTTCATTTATGTACTTCTATTTTTGTATGACTGTTCATTTTCTTCTTCAATGAATGTTCTCTTGTTTAATGGAAATTTGTGTCCCATAAATGAATTAAGCGAACATTGTGCCGCAAGATTGACCTAGCAACATCACTGAGCGTGGCTACAACCATTATGGTATCCTCCACAAGCATAATGAGGTGTTTAGGCCTTACAATGGTGTGTACGAGCACATAGAAGATAATGAGAGGAAAGCAACTCCTCTGTAGACGAGGAAGCAGACAAATCTAACGTCATCAGCACCGTGAATGGTTTTGTGGATGAATCTCATGTCATCGATTTTGTAAATGGGTTTGCGGAGTATGAAGATGTCGTCTTCTTGGGTTTGCGAGTGACAATGGCTACTTTGATTCCCCGGATAAAGAGAAGTGAGATGTTGACATCGACGATGCAGATGGCTTTGTAGAAGCTTTAGGGAATGAAGTGGGAAACAGAATTTGGTCCTACAAGAAGGAGGAAGGAAGCAATTGGTGGTTTTAGAATTAATTGAATGGATATGATCGTAGCAGCGGATGTGGTAGCAAGGATAGGTGAGGAAGGAGTAGCTGAGAGAGAGAAAGTCAATGAACGATTTTCCAAGACAAGGAGATTGTTCTTCCATCTTAATAGAAAAAGTGGTTTCGAATTGGTATAACTTCTTCATTATGTCATTAAGCTTCTCAGCATAGGTAGTAGGTGCTAAGTAACCTTCCATCGGAGGAAAAACTCTCAATGAAAGCACCATGCCAATTGTGGTGAACCCTTTTCAAGCAAGAGAAAGATCCATAGAAAATATCAGAGAATAAAGGAAATAAAATCTAAATTGAATGTATTCTCCCCTTTTCATAGAGCAATAGACTAGATATATATAATTGCACTCACACTAAACAGAATCCTAATAAACTCAATTCTAGAACCTACCTCACTCATATTATCTATTATATAATAAAATATACTTAATACTTTTTTTTAGCCTGCATTATAACTTCGACCATAATAGTTTATGTTATGCATAATAAAGTGTAAGCTCATTTTTCACATTTCTCTAATCATTATATGATATTAGACTAGAGAAGTCTGCTCTGCATGCCCAAAAGACTACCTCCCACCAGTCTTTTCTTCTTTCCAAGCTGGGTGTAAAATATATTGAGGGGGTATTAGGGCATGTAACATGACTTGATTAGTTGGTAGCTGATAAAAATAGTTTGTTGAAACCCTTTTGTGTATATACTTATGTTATGCACAATGAAAAGTAAACTCATTTTTCACATTTTTTAATCATTTTTGTGATCTGTTTCTCTAACATTTGGATGAGGGAATTAAATTGGGAAAAGTAATTATCTAGAGGATTTAAAATGCTCATTTCCTAAATAATCTGTTTGGATGTTCATTTAGACAAAATTTAAAATTTCAACATTTTAAAATGGAATTTATTTTTAACTATAAACTTAGAATTTTAAATTCTTTCAAAAAGGAAGGAATTCTAAATCCTATCTTGATCTCTTACCTTTTGTTGGCATCGAAGCACGAGAAGCATGTGTAGAGAGAGGCTTCAGAGGGAGGTGGAAGGACCGATCCAGGCAACGAAACCGGTGGTAACGGCATCGAAGGCAGTGGAGGAGAAGAACGAGTGTTCGTGGATATCAGGCAGAGGCGGTGGGGGAGTTAAGGGAGTGAAGGGAGCTTCGAAGCCTTTGATGGTGGCGATCACCTTGGGGTTGCAGAGTTTGGCGGCGAAGGAGACGTGGTCGTGGTCGGAGAGAGCTTCGGCTAGAGAAAGATGAGTTTTCCATGTTGGAGAGGAACAATGGGTGGGGGTTCGTCTGCGGGGAGGAGTGAGGAGGGTGGTTGTGGTCGAAGAGAACTTCGACGATGGAGAAGGCGGAGATGAGAGAAGCAAAGCTGTCATAGGATTAGGAGAGAGAGTGGAGGGAGTTCAGAAACAAAGTTAGGTTTTGAAGTTGTTTTTTTAAAATATAATTGAATAAAAGTATACAAATTTTTACAACAATTATCATAAAATAACAATTTTTATTTATATGATCATTTATATTTTTAAAATATAATAGGATAAAAAAACATATATAATAAATTGAAATTATTTAATTCAAACAAAAAATCCAAAATATAAAAAATTTAAATTTTTTTATCTAAAAAGAAATTTTAAATTAAAGAAATTTAAATTGGTTTATCCAAACAAGAAATTTTAAAAATTCAAGAATTTTAATTGATGTATTTCAAATTCATTGAATTACAAATTCCCAACAATTTTAAAATACTCCATCCAAACATACTCTAAAGGATTAGAGGAACAATTCTACACTATCAAGACTCAAATTCTAATGATAGACTTTTTCTTTCAATCAACATAGTATTTTCGCTGGTCTTACAACAAGAAAGACATGTTGGAGGTAGACTTCGTGGCCTCTACCTTGATTGACATTACAGCAATAAAGACATTGTTGGGTATATCTCCTAAAATTTTGATGAGTATCAAGAATGTCAATCAAGGTAGAAACAATTCACAATCAAATCATGTTTGTGGAAGAAAGAACAAGGATGGCCAAGTCAACTAGATTAGTGGTTCAACTGTATATTAAACATAGTACTCAACAAGTTCTCCTCACTAATAATCCATATTCCTCTCTTTGGATCATAGACTCAAGTTTTATTTCCATATTTGCCATTCTTTAAATCTTTTTCATTCATATCATCATATAAAATTGGTAGATTCTTCTAACTCTAACGGCCAGAGTATATGAAATATAAATTGGATCATAGACACAAGTGTTTTTTTCCATATTTGCCATTCTCTAAATCCTTTTCATTCATATCATCATATAAAATTGGTAGATTCTGCTACCTCTAACGGCTAGAGTATATGAAATATAAAGCTACAACTACCAAACTATAAAAGGATAAAGAGACAATTCATTTCTTAATTTTCGTCAATGCCATAAGGCTAAATATGAAGACCGTTAAGGATCCAACGTTCACTCGCTAATATTTAAAAACAACTTCTTTATTTAATTCGATCCCCATTGAAAATCTTTAAAATAAGTTGGTGCCTTCCCGTTTGTCTTGGGCCTCTCCATAGCAAGAGGCCTAATCCTAGATTCAGGTCTATCAGTACTATCCGCCTCAGAAATGGAGTTCTCATCAAAGCCTAATTCTGGTTAAGTGGGGAGTGAAGGCCACTTGTTTTGGAGTTATCAAACTCGTGATTCAGGGACCAATTAGGAGACATTAGTACTTAGGAAATTAGAGAAGGCATGAAGAGTTGTTGTCAAAAGGAATAATAGGCTCTGCCCAAAAAACCTCTTCTTTCGGCAATATAAATTTCAGCAAAAGAGGAGAAGAATTTGAAGGGTTGCCCACAAAGCCAATGTTTCTACGCGCTTTACTATCTGAATGGGGTCATGGAACCGATGCCTCATTTTAGGATCCGGTTGCCAGGGCACTAATTTTTGGCAATAGGTTTACAGCTTCATCCAAACCCAATTGCCAATATTGAAGGTACTAGTTTTTCTATGTTTGTTTGCCTATGCTTCCATGCGTTGTAGGGTGCAAAAGAGATTGGCCTTTACTACGGTGAGAATCCGATTGAATCGTTGCAGCGATTCTGAAACTGAAGGTGCCTCCAAGTCAGTGTGGATGAAGTCTAAAAGGTTAGGAGGAAGTCACTGCTAACTAATGTCGTATCGTTTTAATACAAATAAACTACGCTTCTGTAGTACTAGATTAACCTAGACTGGCTCAGAGATACGATCAATTTGGTTCCAACTTCAATTCATTGATAAACAACAACGAGATTTTAATCGAACAGTTTGCATGCAATGAACAAAAATTGTGAAAACACAACCTAAAATCTAAGAAAATATGTAGAAACTGACATAATTAATAAAAGATGTCAAAACAGATTCAAGAATATCAATCCAATTCACCAAACCAACCAATGCGAATTATCATAGCTCTCATATAATGATCTTATTATGAAAATTCATTCAATGTCATTTGAAGCAGTTTTATCGAATTAACTCCTAAATTAATTGAAATCACAACTTAATTGAAATATCACTCAAACAATTTGTGATTAAATTCGAAATTAGGAAATGAATCTATAACCCAATCCATTTTCTATCATAAACACATTTATAATCATGAAAATCGAATATATGATTGAAGAAGAAAATGAACAGTCATACAAAAATTGAAATACCAAACTAGAACTCAAATTCTCTTTGTTTGGACTGGATCCTTGGATTGATTGATTGTTTGGCCTTCCATAATCATCATTAGTGGAAGAGCCACGAGATTTGTGCAAGAAAATAGAAGTACATAAATGAAATGAAGAAGAAAATTTAAGAACAATTAATAACAATGAAAAAAAATTGAGAGAAAAAGAGACAAATTTAAATTTTGAAAACTTGTAAAAAAACATTACAAATTCTATTTGTGTTAAATGAATTAATCATTTATAACTAACTAATTGTACTAATATATAGTGACTGAGTCAATAAGAAAGTATGGGTCCTAATTAGGCTCATCTAATCTAACTAATTATGCTAATTACACCAATCAAAGCCCAACTCGCAGTCAAAAACTCAAGTGTAGAGGTTCTGACTTTCAAGCCTATATTGACCCTCAAAATGACAGAATTGGCCTCGGCCTATCTCTGACAAAATTGTAAATCCTTTTCTTATCTTTCCAGGGACTACCCATAGGCTCCATTTGGAGTTCTATAGAATTCTCTAAATTCTGCACAAGGAAGATAGGTCAAGTAATCAAAAATATATGAAAATAAGCAATAATTATCAATTAAGCCCAATTGTTTGTCTAAGACAAAAACTGAGTTAGAGTAAGAAAATAAAATTCCAAGAGAAGTCAAATAAGCAAAGAAGAATAGAAAATATTAAACTAAAAATGCTCAATCAATCACCTATATATCGCTTGAAATGGGGCCATGCCTATAGCCGAATTAAACTAAAAATGCTCAATCAATCACCCATGTATCGAAATTCGACAAAGTGAAGGTAGAGGAACCATTGGTGAGGGTAATTCACCGCAAAGCATCGGAGATAGGAAACAAGGGTGCGATTCACAATTTCCGTCTAGCCACTAGATTGGCGGTGATATAGGTCGTTGAGAAGTTCAAATGGGTCCTTGGAGTTTGAAGAAGGCTCTCCAAAATTTACTCAATAATAAGTTGTCTCTGTCTGACACAATGGATTTTGGTGTTCCATGGAGGCGAAAGATTTCAGATGGGAAGCAAGCAGCCAATGTATCTATAGAAAACTTGGCCAGAAGGTCGACAACGTGTATTGATTTGGTAAAGCGGTCCATTATGACCCAAATTGTTTCAGTGTCCACTGGAATTTGGCAGATTGGTGATGGAATCCATAGAGATATCCTTCCACGGTTGGTTGGGATTGGACAGAGGTTGCAGAAGACCATGTGTCTTAGAGGGGATGTATTTCATTTGTTGGCATATAACAAACTCTGAACAAATGTTTTGGCAGTCGTAGACATGCCTAGCCAATGGAACGAAGCAATCAGGTGAGCCAACATTGATTTAGGTCCTAAGTTACCCCTTAAAGTTTAAGAGTGATACTCTTGCAATAGCATTTGTTACCACTCTTGGTGGTTAGGTATGAAAATTTTCCCCTTAATCATAAGGAGTCCATCAAAGACCTGAAATTGTTGTTGTGACTGATTTATTATTTAATGTTTCAGAATTGCATGTTGTCTCTTTGGAGTTGAAGCATAAAATTGGCGTAATTGTTTCAACACTTGTGCCACTATAGAAGAAATAACTGGCAATAACACAATAACGAAATTGGAAGGGTCTTACAACTTGGCATCTGGAAAGAGCATTCATTACTATATTCACATGATTTGATCTGAAGAAGATATCGTGATCGAATCCCTGAAGCTTCATGGCCCACTTCAATTTCTTTGGAGTTTGATATACTTGTGAATATAAGTGCTTGAGACTTTATTGGTCTTTATAAATTCAAATTTTGCTTCTGCTTAAGTAGTGGGACCACTTTTTCACCAAATTTGTGATAGCCAACATCTCTCTTGCAAAGGTTGATGCTATCCTCATTTTGTTGAATAGCTACTTACGGAAATATGCTACTGGGTGCCATCCTTACGACAAAACTTCTCTGATTGCAGCTGTAGAAGCATCTATCTCTAGGTCGAATGGTTCCTCAAAATTATGAAGTTGCAAGGCCAAAGTAGTGGATATGGTTGTTTTTAATTTGGTAATTGTTGTAGTAGCTATAGGAGTCCTTGTAAATGAATTTGTTTTCAATAAATCCTTGAGTGGTGAAGTGAGATGCACGTAGTGTCGAAGTGCGATGAATGAGGGAGGTTGAGGCCAATCTATCACTGCTTATATTTTTTCAGGGTCAGGTTGGACTCTTTTTGGGGACGCAATGTGGCCCACATAAGCTACACTAGGAAGAACAAACATACATTTGATGAGGTTAGCATAATATTTATGTTCCTATAACAAAGCAAAAACCAAAACCAAGTGCATCAAATGGTCAACAATTGGATGAACTATAAATTAATATATCATAAAAAAAACACTAAGAGAAGAAACATATTAGATACGGTTTCAAAAGTTGGTTCATTGTTGTCTGAAAAATGGTTGGTGCATTGGTGAGCCCAAATGGCATCACCAAGAACTGATAAGGGCCTTCAAAAGTTTGAAAGGCTGTTTTATGAGTGTGTTTTGGAGAAACCTGAATTTGATGATATCTGGAATATAAATTGGAAAAGATTATAGCACCATGAAGTTCATCCAAGAGTTCATCCATTGTGGGAATAGGAAATTTGTCACAAAGAATAATTGCATTTAGGGCCCTATAGTCAGCACAGAATTGCCAAGGAAGGAAAAATGACTGTGATTAGGAATGACTAAGACATCTTCAAGCATTTCAAAGATAAGTTTCGACATGGTATATTTTTGGACATGACATTGTTTGCAATGTTTAACGCTTACGGATTAGAATTTGGAATGAGAGGAAAATGGTGGTCATGGACATGGGGTGGGGCAAGGCCCGGAGGACAGTAAAAAATAGAAGTAAATTGGGGTTGAAATTTAGCTTATTTGGATCATGAAGGATCCAAATAGAACCTAAAGAAAGTAGCAATGCAAGAAAAGAGAGAGAGAGAGAGAGAGAGAGAGAGAGAAAGAGATTTCCATATTCTATTTTTGAAATTCACAAATAAACCAAAAGTTCTTACAAAGTATGTTACAAGATTTTCATAAAGAGTTGAGATTACATCTTTTTTTGTGCCCTAGAGGATTTTCACTAAAGCAAAATTACAATTATATACACTACAAACTTCTACACTGGATCTTCATGCTTTTGAGCCTTGTTCACTATGGAAAATGGATGACTCACTGATACGAATCGAATTATTGATCATCTTGAAGTCAAGCAAACAGAACAGAAGGAACTTGACCCTAACCACTGAAAACAGTATGAGTAGCACACAAACCAAGAGGGGTGAATTGGTTGTTCTTGGCCAATTAAAATTCTTTAACAATCAGAGTTGAAATGGATCGTATCACAAAACAAACATAGAACACTTCCAATTAATCAAACTCCAATCTTTATAGAATGCAATTACAACAAAAATGTTTTTGTTTAATATGAAAAATTATACCAACGAATGACAATTAATAACCAAAAGAAAAGATAAAGAAGAAGTAATCAACTCCAATATTTATATTAGTTCACTTCTCAATCCAGAGAAGCTACATCTAATTTCCTAACCAGCTAAGGTCTTTTAGGCTTGTAACTTTTTTTTTTCATCCCATTTTTCATCAAAAACATCACATAAAGGCATGAATCACTAAGGCCTTTTAGGCTTGTAACTTGGTTGGGCTTGCAACAAATTTTTATTTTTCTAGCCAATCAAAATCATCCAAGGATCAAGGAGAATAATAAA
>PYAF01006062.1:0-17602 GCA_007407185.1 Glycine tomentella | reverse complement strand
AGAAGCTACATCTAATTTCCTAACCAGCTAAGGTCTTTTAGGCTTGTAACTTTTTTTTTTCATCCCATTTTTCATCAAAAACATCACATAAAGGCATGAATCACTAAGGCCTTTTAGGCTTGTAACTTGGTTGGGCTTGCAACAAATTTTTATTTTTCTAGCCAATCAAAATCATCCAAGGATCAAGGAGAATAATAAAAATACAAGTAGCACTTACTTATTCTTTGCAATTTCTTTTCTCAACCAAGTTTCTCTTTTTGAGTGTGAATTTGACACTCTTTTGTTTATAACACTTGAGATGGAATAATTGTGTGTCTAATATGAGACACATTGAGAATATATTTATGTCAATAAGTGCAGAAACTAATCTATCATATAGATGATGTGGGACTATTTTATTATATGCACTGTACTACTCTAACATTCTCCCTCAAGCTGGTGCATATATATTGTGAGCACTCGGCATGTTACAAATATATTCAACCTGAAGACCTCCAAGAGCTTTAGTGAAGACATCCACGAGTTGATCATTGGAGTTGACAAATGTCGTTTTGATTTCTCCCGACTGAATCTTTTCTCGAATGAAGTGATAATCGATCTCTATATGCTTGGTTTTATCGTGATACACAGGATTAGATGATATATCCAACGCAACTTGATTGTCACAAATGAGTGCCATGGGCCATTTTTGTTCATAGAGATGGAGCTCTCTAATCAACTGTTAACCAGATTAGCTCACAGGTAGCAATTCCCATTGCACGATACTCAGCCTCTACACTAGATCATGCGACAACAGTTTGTTTCTTACTCTTCCAATAAATTAGGTTTCCTCCAAAGAAGATACAATAACCTGAAGTAGAGTGTTTGTTCGAGAGTGAACCTGCCCAATCGGCATCTAAATAACCACAAATTTTTGTGTCTTTGCTTTGAATGTAATAAGCCTTTCCTTGGTGCTCTTTTGATGTACCGAAGAATACTAACAATAGCATCCCAATGAGAATCACAAGGGGGCTTAAGGAATTGACTAACAACACTAATGACAAAAGAGATGTCTAGCCTAGTCATAGTAAGGTAATTGAGCTTCCTAATCAACTTTCGATAATGACCAGGATCAAATAATGGCTCCCTCTGTCCGAGCAATAATTTGATATTAAGGAAGTGAACCAATTTACTAACAAAAATTAAGTTATAAGGGATCTCAAGAATGTAATAGACAGATGTCAAGGTTAAAGAAGAGGTCAGACGAGCTTGTCCAATCCCACTAACACGGGCTTTAGAGACATCAACAACGGTAAAAGAAGGTAAATGATTAGAATAAGTAAGAGATATAGAATGAGAAACACAAGCAACAAGATTAATAGTATCCAGAGAAGAAGGATGAGGCTGAGGCTGGAGTGCGGTATAGTCTGTAGAAGAGAGAGACTGATCTAGATGAAACAATATCTAACTGAGCTACATTTGCAACATGAGAGGATCGCAGGTGAGGATATTTTATGTAACAATGCTCCTTATAATGACCAAGTTGCTCACAATGATCACAACTAGGTCACAGACCACGTCTGCTACCACGTCCACCATTCCCACGAGAGTCATTAGGGAAACAAGTGTAGTGGAATCAGCAACAGAATATGAAGCATGAGATGAGGTTGCCATTATGAATGCCATAAATAAATAAAAAAACTTGAAGATCTGGAAGGAGTAGACAAACTGAATAGTGTTTTCGGCAGCATACACAGTGTTTTCCGGCATGGTCAACAGTAACTCCGATGACGTGAACAGTACTTCTGATGACATAAATAGTGACTCCGACGATGTGAATAGTACTTTCGACGACGTGAACTGTTACTCCAATGACGTGAATAGTTACTCCGACGATGATGCCAAAAGCAAGTCGGAGAGACACATGGCAAGGAAACCTAAGCAGTGTTCTAAGGGTTTTGACCTACCTTAGCAGTGGGCTTAGGGTTTTAGTGAAAGCAAAAGTTCCCAGAACATAGTGCTCTGATACCAACTTGAGATGGAATAATTGTGTGTCTAATATGAGCACACAAGAAATATATTTATATCAATAAGTACAGAAACTAATTTATCATATAGATGATGTGGGACTATTTTATCATATGCATTGTACTACTCTAACAATAACTTTTTCTTTTTATTTTGTTTTCTTGGAGACTTTGTCTCTCTTGATTTTTGCTTATTTTTATTTTTATTTTTGAAAAACTTGATCTCTCTATTTTTTTTCTACCCTTGCTCATTTTGATTTTATGACAACATTTTCATATGGTAAAACCACCCGAAACTTATGTCAAACTTTATCTTAAAAGATTGTTCTCTTATCATTAGAATGAGAGAAGCAATGGTTTTTCTCATTGAGCTTTGATTGAAAGGTTTCAAAATAAAATATTTATGTATTTTTGGTTAAAAAATGGTTCAAGGGTTAAAATTAATAAAAGTACATTTGGTTGGAATTTTTGGAAACAGGCTAAATAAATTATATAAAAAAAAAACATGTACCTTGATCAATTTCAATGGGTGTTCAAAAAACCCAGATATAGAAGACTAATCCATAACTGACCATATCCAAATCACTTTAAATCCATTTTATTGGATTGGTTTTATATCCAAATCCAATTTTTTGGATTTTAAACCATCCAATTATTTGGATATGGATTGGATATTTTATTGAATTTTCATATTTTAAAGCATTCCTTTTAAAACAACCTTGGTCGAGGTTGGTTAAAAGAAATTTTTTTCCTGACACCAGTCATGGCTATTTTCGGCTGACGTCGACTGATGATGTTTCTCAGCCAACATTGCTCAGGACTATTTGTTGTCGATGTTGTCCAGAGTATTTTCAACCAACGTCGATTGATGATGCTTTCGGTGGACGTCACCCTAAATTTTTTAGGCGTACGTCTGGGGATGATGTTTTTGGGCCAAAATTCATCGAGACAATTTTTTTATTAACATGAACTAGGAAGTTTGGAGGTTGATGTCGGTCGAATCTATTTTTTACTAGTACTATCTAAGGTTTGTTTCAGTTGACATCGGCCAAAGCAATTTTTCAAGCCAATGTTATTTTGAAATCTATTTCGGCTAAGATTTTTTTGTTCGAAGTCGATTAATGTATTTTTTTGCTGACATCAGTTAGGATTTTTGGCTGACATTGATGGGGGCTACTTTTTTCTTGGCGTCAACTAAGATTTTTTGGGTCGATGTCGACTATAATTTTTTCCTAAGGTCAATCAACGAGACCAACATTACCTAGACCTATTTGTGGCTGACGTCGACAACAAAATCAGCAATTGTGAGACTTGAAATAGGACCACATTAACTATGATAATTCATAAAAAAAATATTACATACTTAAATTCTACTTCAATCACTCTACTATGAAATTTAACTTATTTGGATCATGAAGGATCCAAATAAAACTTCAAGAGAGTAACAATGGAGGAAGATTAAAAAAAAAAAAAGAATTAAAGATTCTATTTTTGAACCAAAATTTCTTACAAAGGATGTTACAACCTCTTTATATATAGTTGAGATTACATTAAATTTTTGTGCCACAGAGAACTTTTGTTGCAACAAAAGCATAATTCGTTGGAACGAAATTTCAAATTATACACTAAGGACTTCTATATTGTATCTTTGTGCTTGTGAGCCTAATTCACTAGGTCGAATAGATGACAAATTGTAGCAAGTTTCTCTTAACTCCAAGGTATTCAGCTTTGTAGATTCACTTTGGCAAATTGTAACTTCATTGAAGCAAATCTATGCTAGTTTCAATTGATCAAGAGTCTTATTTCATTGTGATGAAAGCACATCTCACTATGGCAAGATCATGTCTAAAGCTCTTTATTCTTTAATTATCAAAATCTACTCTTGTAATATCCAAAATTACACGAAAATGATCTTTTTTAGTTTCTAAAACAAGTTATACAATTTATTAACAAAAACAAACAGTTATTTACAAAAAAAATCTAAAGAAAAGTTAAGATAAATGCTAACAAAATAAGATGTGAAAAACAATAACCAAATTTACTGAAAAATGTGAGATGATGGGTACATTCGGACTCGTGCCTGACCACAACAAATGTTCCCGATTACTAACCATGACTAAAATTGGAGAATATGGGTCATAGCCAACTTCAAGTGAGAGGTCAAACAAGTCTGTAGGATATTCTAGGAACTCCCAGCGTCCACAAATACCATAATAGGGTGACGAACAATAGACCCATGAAGTGTTTGTGGGGAAGGGCTACCGGCTAAGGCCTAGAAAGATAAAAGTAAATGGACTAGTGAATCCGCTTAAGTTGGTTATGAAGGCTAAGTTTGTATAACACCCCATATGCATCTGGTGTATTAACAGTTACTGAATCAGATTAACATGGAAATTAATTTAAAATAAATAATTAAAACCAACGAAAGCGTTTTCAAAAAATGTGACGTCATCGTCATTTCCTTTCAAAACCATATTCCTGATTCATCATGTATGGTACGTATCTACAATTACATAATACGAATGCCAAGATACCACAACAAGCCTTTACGATCTAGATAACATAAAGAACGACAGATAAAGACAAAATGTTCATACAGATATAACAGGAGAATCAGAAGCTACATGTATCTATATAAATATATACATCATCAAAACCACCACTGTGGCTATACAAAAGAATAGGCACCCTGTGCCATGATCTCACAGATCACATCATTACAAGAGGGTACAAAATATGCATGATAAATATAAAACAGTGAGCCACAAAGCTCTCAAAATACTGCCCAAGCAGTTATACCATGTCTGTCCCTACTTGGGCCTCCCGCCTTGGGACCCATCATCTCTGCCAGATGCATCACCTGCAAAATATAATCCCCACACACGGGGTGAGATACAATCTCAGTAAGCTCAGGGTTCTTGGAGGCTTCTCCTTCCCCTAGCTCACTTCCATGATAACATAACATCAAAGGCATCACAACACCAGGCCTTTTGGCCCTTACAACAACACATAAACATTCTTTAGCTCTAATGTGTATCTGGGTACTACGCCCGCGAAAGATGCATCATCATCAGCAACGAGACTCTCAGTCCCCAGTGTGAGACCGAAACTCACACCTGTGCCATCCCATCGGGAGCTACCCCTTTACACATGGATGCACGTATATGGCACCTCCGAGAATAGGCTTCAACCGCGACAGGGCCACCTATCTCTGGTCTTAAGGGATCATACACCCTTTACGTGAGCAAACCGACTAGGAGTTGCGCTTTACTCCTAGAGAGGTCGATATGTATCTAACTGACCAGAATATCTATTCGAAATGCAACCATACGCAAGGCATAGAAACAAGCATACATATTATCATGAGGAAAGTTGTAACATCTAATTTAATTCATATGAATCATGTATGCAACCATCACTCCCTCGGAGTATGGGAGAACTCAGGCAATGGGAAACACTCCCAAGAACAAAGAACTTACCTGGCAAAACAGTGCCCTGGTGTCCAATCCCTGAACTGTGGTCTCCGCTACTTACACCTTCGGTCTCATGCCCTATACAAAGGCACACAACTAATAAACAATGATTCTCAACCGTTAGAATGAAAAGAAACATTATTCTTTTCCATTTAACCTCTTTTCTAAGCTATTTTCAAGTCAAAAGAGCTAGTCACCTAGGTAGTGACTTACAGACCCCTACAGGATCTATCTCGACCTAACTAAGGCACTAGAGTCTCCCTAAGACTCTGCATAAGTAAATTCAAAGAGTTCAATGCTCTATCTATGCCACATCTCAATGGTTATCAATATGGCTAAAACGGTTACTTCAACACATTTTCACCGTTTATATAACCTCCTGAGCACATATTGTAAAAGCATCTAGGCTCATACATACATAATATCATCAATCTAACCAACATTCTTCCTACTCATACATTCTTCAGAGCCAAATTCCAAAGTCCATAAAATTTGTATTTTGAAGGCTAATCCTTCATCACAACAACCTCCTAAGCATACTTTTCTAAATGACCCAAGCGTAATTTCAACTCTAACTCAAAAAGGTCACTATTCATCTCAATAACAAATTCTTAAATAATCGGTAGAATGTGTTCTTACCTGTAAAACGACAAGGAAGTTTGGAGGACAACTTGTCCAAGCTTGAACGTCCTTAAAACGCCGCATTTCCCTTCAAAATCGAAACTTTGGAAAATTCCCTAGAGAACGCAATCTCTCTGTTTGATGGTTTTTAATGAAAAGTGATGATGGAATCTAGCTCATTGAGTAGTTCCTTTCAACTTTCATGTTGGACGTGAAGTGTTTTGGTTAAAGAATCAGTGGGTATGGAGCTTTTCTCATTCATCAATGGCAGAAACGCAACAAGGAAGAAGAAGAGGAGGTGTTTGGCCCAAAAATAGTGAAAATGGCCTTTTATAGTGACTCTGGTCGTGTTCTCGTGCTAATCGCACCACTCAGGTTTTAACCGTACTAGATTCCAAAGAGAAATGACCATCTGGTGCACTCTGGCGCTAATGCTGCCACTTTTGGCGCTAATGCTGCCACTTTTGGCGCTACTGGCGCCACCCTGGCACTACTCCTGGCATCCGCACCAGCAACCAGAGACCACTAGCAAATTTCTTTTTTAGCCTTGGATATTATATTCTCCCAACCTTTTTAAGAATTTTGACTGCAAAATTCAAAGCCATAGCTGTCAACCAACTCGGGGTACAGTTGCAAAAGCTCCTGCTTCCACTTTCAGGTCGCCTCCTCAGGTGTCCTCCCTTCCCACTGTACCTTGACTATGAGAATAGTCTTACTCTGAATTTGCTTCTCCATTCTGTCAAGGATTCGTGCTGGCCGTGTAGGACAAGTCAGATTCTCTCTAATCTAAACGGTGTCAGGCTCCACCACATGCGAAGGGTCTGATACATACCTCATCAATTGTGACACGTGAAAAACATTATGCAGCCCTGACAATTGGGGAGGCAAAGCTAGACTGTAAGCCACTGGTCCTACTCTCTGGAGTATCTGGTAAGGACCAATGAACCTAGGACTGAGCTTCCTCACACCTAATGCTCGTCCAACACCTGTAACGGAAGACAGCCTTAGAAATACATGGTCGCCCTCATCAAACTGCAGTGGCCTGTGTTTATGATCATAGTAGCTCTTTTGCCGCTCTGAGCTCTCAATAACTTATATCTGATTAAGCGGATCTGCTCAGAAGTCTCCTGAACCATCTCGGGTCCAAGAAAGTGTCTCTTTCCTACCTCGGTCCAACAAACAGGAGTCCTGTACCTCCGACCATATAATGCCTCATAGGGTGCCATGCCTAAACTAGCATGAAAGCTGTTATTATACGAGAACTCCACCAGTGGTAGGTATTTATCCCATTTAGTTACCTATTCCAAAGTACAAGCTCTCAACATGTCTTCCAGAGTCTGGATAGTCCTTTCTGTCTGACCATCGGTATGAGGGTGGTAGGTTGTACTAAGCCTCAACTAGGTCCCAAAAGCCTCCTGAAGAGCACCCCAGAACCTAGAGGTGAACTTCGGATCTCTATCACTGACAATGCTCTCCGGGAAACCATACAGTCTGACAATCTCTCTGACATATAGCTAAGCCAACCTCTCTGCGGTGTAGTCAGTCTGAACAGGTAAGAAATGAGTGGACTTGGTTTGCTTATCAACAATCACCTAGATGGAGTCACATCAAGTCTAAGTCTTCGGTAGTCCAACTACGAAGTCCATGGAAATGTTATCCCATTTCCACTTTGGAATCTGCAACGACTGCAGTAGGCCTGATGGTCTCTGATGCTTAATCTTCACCTTCTGACATACCAGACACTTAGCCACATGCTCAGCTATGTCTCTCTTCATCCCTGGCCACTAGAAGTTCCTCTTAAGGTCCTAATACATCTTGGTGGCACCTGGATGAATGCTAAACTGGCCCTTATGAGCCTCAGATAAAACTGCATCCAGCAACTCTCCCTTAGGCACAACAACTCAATCTTGGTACAACACCAAGTCGTGAGTCTCCCAAGAAACATCCTGATAAGCGTCGTATTTCAGTTAAAATCATGTTTAAGTGCTGGCACTTATCTTTTGATTTCATTAACTTTGCTTATAAATTTCCCTAAACCTAGTAAATTAGCACCTTATACTTGTGTTTAAAGTGTTTTGGAAGATTAATCCAATCATGTTTTGTATTTTGATAGATTCCGTGGATTTCTGAGGCTTCCGGATATCAAAGCAAGCAAAGAAGGCTTATATAGCAAGTATGGCAGGTGCAACAAGCATTTCAGGCCCAGAAACCAACATGGCCCAAAGCTTTCTTCAACATTAAGACTTTAACTCGCCCAGGTGACCAACCATAGTTTATTTTGCTCGCCCGGGCGAGCTACAAGTTCCAAAAAGATATGTTAAGCTGGCCCAGGTGACCAAAACATGAAGAAAATGGTGGCCTGGGCAAGTGAAGCTGGCAGGAGGCAAAAACCTATAAATAGACCACGAAAATGGAGAGGAAGGCATGCATTTTGCTTTCTTTTCTTGCCTTTGCTTATTCTTTAGCTTAGGAAAGTTAAATATTAGTAGGTAGGTTAGGAAAGTGAGAGAAGTGAGGATTAGTGTGGTGACTCTGCCAGAGAAAAGCGGTGATGGGGCCCTTCAACAATTCATTCCGTGAGGAGGTTTTCTCCACTGTGAGTAGCTAGCTTCTCTAAGGTTGGATGTAATCTTCTTAACCCTATATCTCTTTTAATATTTATGCATGAATTATTCTATTTCTTATTGGTAATTTCATTCTGCGCTTAATGCCTGATTCTACTTAATCACTAGTATCATGAACTTAAATCCTAAGTGAGACTGGAAAGTAATCTTAGGGTTTGAACTAAATGAATTTACTCATTACGTTACGTTGCTAGGAATAGGGCATAACATTCTGATTGCATAAAGCACGCGATTATAAATCTTAATGCTGGGATATTTACTTAAATATGCGAGGGATCGATATTCGGTAGATATTCTTAGAACATGAATGTGAGGAATCGATTCAAGGTAACATAGTGTGCATCAATAAGAATAGACGATGATTTATGCGCGGTAATATTAATTGAATATAGAATGTTAAGAATGATGAAATCCAATCCCACTTTCTCATAAATATATTTCATTTTCATTAAGTTTAGTTATTTTACTTGCACCACCAAATGAAATTCTGCTCAACCTACTTGTACATAACTATTGAACTGTTTAATTCTATTTGGATTAACTGAGTAAGCTCAAGTCCCTGTGGAGATGATCTTATAAATTCGAAACTTACAATGATACAATGGTACGCTTGCCGTGGTAAAAATCCTAACACATCCTACTGACCAATCGTGGCCCTCTCATCATCATCCTGCTTCTGGGCCTCTCGGATCCTCCGTATCAAATCATTATCAACCTTCGTTTATCTCAACTCAAGACCACAAGCACCCTTTTTCACAGTCAGATGCATATATCTAAACTGCTCAATTAGCTCACAGTCTAACATTATCATGCAGGCAGCACTCACATGCTTCATGCTCAAGGCATCAGCAATAACATTCGCCTTGCCTGGATGATATCTCAACTCAAAGTCATAATCTTTGAGGAACTCCATCTACCGTCTATACCTCATATTCAGCTCCTTCTAGTCAAAGAGATACTTGAGACTCTTGTGGTCGATGAACACCACCAACTTGGCACCATACAGGTAGTGCCTCCAAATCTTTAGAGCAAAGACAACAACTGCAAGCTCTAAATCATGTGTAGGATAAGCCTCCTCATGAGACTTCAGTTGCTTGGAAGCATAGGCAACAACCTTCTTCTCCTGCATCAATACACATCCAAGCCCCCGCTTGGAAGCATCACAGTACACCTCAAAGCTTCCCTCAGGATCTGGAATGGTCAACACTGGAGCTATAGTCAACCTCTCCTTCAACTCCTGGAAACATTGCTCGCACTCATAAGTCCAAACAAACGGAACCCCCTTCTAGGTGAGGTGAGTCAAAGGGAACACTAGCCGTCAGAACCCCTGAATAAACCTCCGGTAGTAACCTGCCAATCCAAGGAAACTCCGGATCTTAGATATGTCCTTGGGTCTCTCCCAAGTCATCACAGCCTCTATCTTACTGGGATCAACTGATACCCAAGCTGCATAAATCACATGGCCAAGGAATTTCATCTCTGATAGCCAAAACTCACACTTTGTCAACTTGGCATACAACTGATCATTCCTTAGCGTCTGAAGAACAATCTTGAGATGCTCGACATGCTTCATCTCCGTACTAGAGTAGATCAGTATGTCATCAATAAACACCACCACGAATTGATCTAAGAAAGGTCTGAATACCCTATTCATATAGTCCATGAACACTACAGGGGCATTCGTCAGACCAAAGGGAATGACCTGATACTCATAGTGACTATACCTAGACCTGAAGGCTGTCTTCGGTATGTTTGCGGGCTTGATCTGAATCTGGTGATATCCGAATCTCAGGTCGATCTTGGAGAACACACTGGCTTCCTTCAACTGATCTAAAAGATCATCAATCTGAGGCAAAGGATACTTATTCTTGATAGTAACCTTATTCAGTTGCCTATAATCAACATATAACCTTATACTGTCATCCTTCTTCTTCATGAAGATCACCGGTGCTCCCAGCGGAGAAACACTCGGTCTGATAAACTGCTTGGACAGCAGGTCTTCCAACTGTACCTTTAGCTCTCTCAACTCCGGAGGAGCCATACGGTAATGTGCTATAGATATTGGTCTTACACCATGAACCAAATCAATGGAGAAGTCAATCTCTCTCTCAGGTGGTAGTTGCCTAATCTCCTCAGGAAATACATCTATGAACTCGCTCACCACCGGGATCTGCAACAGATCAACACTCGACTTATCTTCTGTCACACATGAGAAGATATAGCCCTGAGCTCCTTCCCTGATCGCCTTGCGAGCTTGCAAAACTGATAGGAAATAGGTGGAACTCGAACTAGTTTCATCAGAAGGCACAATAACCTTCTTGTTACGACAGTCCAACATCACGCCATACTTGGCCAACCAATCCATACCCAAAATGATCTCAAGGGTAGGCATAGCTAGGCAGTACAAATCAATTGTGTACTCTCTGCCATCAAACTGAAACTGTACATCCTTGCAATACATTCTCACCTGGCACCTCTCACTAGATGCAGTGGTAACCTCCATCGGAGGAGAAAATCTAAACATGGGCAAATTTAGCCCAAATGCAACCACGTCCTGGATGAATAAATGCATAGCTCCGAAGTCAAACAAGACTCTCACATCATAAACATCGATCACAATAGTACCTCTGATCAAGTCAAGAGCTCTGGCTGCTTCTCTAGCATTAACTGTAGACACCCGACCTACTATGGATGCTGCCGTCAAAACTGGAGCAGCCAGTGCCCGACCCCCTATCTGTGGGAACTCACGAGAAATGTGGCGGGTTTTCCACACCTGAAACACACCAACTGGCCTATGGGACACACTCCCCAGTGCTCTCTCCCCAATCTTTTCCCTTGCCCTTATCGGGTAAGGGCCTAAACTGCTGGGCCTCCTCACCTTCTGTTTGACTGAGGGAATAGGATGATTGCCTCAACGTCTGCTGTAACATCCCGGATGCTGATGAGGACGGGAGTGATCGCTGCTGCAGTGAGGCACGAACAAGGAGTGGCTCCTGGCAGGCTTCCAGCGGGAGGGTACATGAATGAATCGGATACACACCCGAACGAGAGGGATCTAGAGGCTGTGCAGGTATGAGACTGTACAGTTGAGGATAACTTAAAGGATTTAATAGGTACCACCTATACCAACAAGGTGCATCTACTTTTCGATAGCCCATAACATAAGAACTCCACAGTTAAATGTGCTTGACTTGGAGCAATCTTGGGATGGGTGACCTCCTGGGAAATTTCTCAGGAACTGTGTGAGTGAGGACAAAGCACACTGAAAAGTCTTGTGTTGGTATGTAGGGACAGTCATTGATCCTGCAAGTGGTCGGGCGTTACAATAGTGGTATCAGAGTAGGTTTGTTTCTTAGGACTGTGTGTTATGTGTTTGCTGTGCTTCTCTGTGTTATATGTTTTCTGTATTCTGTTATGATTTGTGAGTTATGAAATGTTTTCTGTAATATAGGAATAAGAATTTTATAGTACTAATCTGTGGTGACTGTTCAGGAAAATGAATTCCATGAATAAAACTTTCGTTATGATTGATTATCAATTTCAAGAGGGAACATCAGAAGAAAATAAAACTACAACATTTTTCATTACAACGCTGTACAGAGCTAATGCAGAACAAAATGAACCGCCCATTACCAAAGAGGAACATGAGACTATGATTGTACCATGGAACAATGATAGAAGAATCTTTTGCCAAACAGACTATTATATTTACTATGGAATTGAAAAACCATTAAATACCCCAGCACATCATATAGAAGAAGTCAGACAGAACTTCTAAAAAAAAAATGAAATGATGTACTAGTAGAAATAGAAAATAGTATGTGAAGTATATGAAAATAACTCCTAGTAGTAGCTAGGAATAGTTGTGAGTTATAAATGATGTAGAAATAACTTTCTAAGGTGTAGTTGTAGAAGTAATATAAAATCTTGTAACTTTATATATATATATATATATATATGAATATATATTAGTATATAAAATGTCTGTAAATGTTTTTTTATTTATTTCTCACCCATTAAGTTAAAATGTTTTAGTAAAAAGAAATGGCGGGAAGGAATGATCGTGCTATAGCCAATGCTCTCCAAGACTTAGCTCAGGCTCTGGGGAATCAAAATAGAGGAGGAACTGTGGGAGCTAATGAGAATTAAGGGTTAGATCGTTTTCAGCGAAACAATCCCCCTACTTACAAAGGAGGATACAACCCTGATGGTGCTCAGAATTGGATACGAGAGATTGAGAAAATCTTTCGAGTCATGGCATGTCCGAAGGAGCAAAAGGTTATTTAGTAGAAGAAGCTGAGTATTGGTGGGAGAATACTCATCAATGCTTAGAGGCTGAAGGCCAAGTTGTGACCTGGGAAATCTTTAAGAAGGTATTTCTAGAAAAATATGTTCCTGAGGATATTAGACATAAAAAAGAAATGGAATTTTTAGAACTCAAACAAGGAAATATGACTGTAGCAGAATATGCAGTCAAATTTGAAGAGCTAGTTAGGTATTTTCCTCATTATCAAGGTGTGGAAGGTGAGAGTTCAAAATGTGTGAAGTTCTTAAATGGATTGAGGCTGAGATTAAGCAAGCTATAAATTACCAAGGTGTGCGTCAATTTCCTCAATTAGTTAACATGTGTAGAATTTATGATGAGGATTCTCGGGCTAGGACATCTCATTACAAAAATGTTGGACCTATTAGAAATAAACTGAAAAATCGTCCAAACCAGGGAAAACCTTACCATAACAGGGATCGTTTATATAATCCCAACCCTAGAAACCTAGCCTATAAAGCCCCATCCTTTCCTATAAGATGTTTCAAGTGTGGAAAACCTGGACATATTACTTCTACATGTTCAAATCCAAATCTCTTGTGTTATGTGTGCAACAAAGAAGGGTATATTTCAATAAATTGTCCTATGAATAAAAGAAAGAAGGAAGAAGGAAGTCAAAGCTTTCCTCCAGAAAAACCAAAAGCTACAGGAAGAGTATTTACTCTTAGTGGAGCTAAGACTTCAAAATATGGAGATTTGATCCAAGGTAAGTGTTTCATAAGTAAAATTCCTTTAGACGTATTATTTGACTTAGGAGCTACTCATTCTTTCATATCATATACATGTGTTCATGATCTTAAACTTTATGTGTCTCCTTTAAATCCCAATTTGATAGTAACCATTCCTACTAATGAATCAGTTGTCACATCAGAAATTTCTTTGAATTGTCAAGTAGAAATTGATGACAAGACATTTTCTGTCGATTTGATCTGTTTACCTTTGCAACAAATTGATGTGATACTTGGTATGGACTGGTTATCATCCAATCACGTCCTGTTAAACTATTTTGATAATACCATAGTTTTTGGAAATCCTCAAGTGAGTAGGGATGTACAGACTATTTCTCCTAATAAAGTCTTTAGGACAATTAAAAAGAATGATGCTCAGATATACATGATCATATCCCACTTTGAATCTAAAACTGAATTTGATGAAAAAGATTTGCCTGTAGTAAAAGAATTTTCTGAAGTATTCCAAGAGGTAAACAGTCTACCCCCTGAAAGGGAAGTCAAATTTGCTATAGATTTGATTCCTGGAATTGGACCTATTTCTATAGTACCCTATAGAATGTCTCATGTAGAATTAGCTGAGGTGAAAAAGCAAATAGAGGAATTGTTGAATAAGCAATTTGTAAGACCCAGTGTGTCACCATGGGGAGCCCCAGTATTATTTGTAAAGAAAAAAGATGGCTCCGTGAGAATATGTGTGGATTATCGTCAGTTAAATAAGGTGATGATTAAGAACAAATATCCTTTGCCCAGGATAGATGATCTTATGGATCAGTTGGTAGGAGTTGGTGGTTTTAGTAAAATTGACCTTAGATCAGGATATCATCAGATCCGAGTAAAATCAAAAGATATTCCCAAAACTGCTTTTAGTACTCGTTATGGTCACTACGAGTATTTAGTTATGCCTTTTGGTGTGACCAATGCTCCGGCTGTGTTTATGGATTACATGAATAGAATTTTTCATCCTTATCTTGACAAATTTGTAGTGGTATTCATTGATGATATCTTAGTATACTCTAAAACTAAAGAAGAGCATGTCGAACATTTAAAAATTGTTTTGCAAACTTTAAAAGATCGACAACTTTATGCTAAGATGTCTAAGTGTGACTTTTGGTTAGAAAAAGTACATTTCTTAGGTCATGAAATATCTAGAGGGGGAATTTCAGTTGATCCTTCTAAAGTAAAAGTTGTACTTGAATGGGAACGACCTAAGTCAGTTACAGAAATCAGAAAATTCTTAGGATTAGCAGGGTATTACAGAAGATTTATTAAAGATTTTTCTAAAATAGCTTTACCTTTGACCATATTGACTAGGAAAGGTCAAGCCTTTGTGTGGAATACACAGTGTGAAGAAAGCTTTCAAACTCTCAAGAATAAGTTGACTACAGCACCTGTGTTAGTCTTACCAGATTTAGAAAAACCTTTTGTAGTGTACTGGGATGCATCCAAAATGGGTTTAGGAGGAGTTCTAATGCAAGATGGAAAGGTAGTAGCCTATGCATCAAGGCAATTAAAAACCCATGAAAGAAATTACCCTACCCATGATTTAGAATTAGCAGCTGTGGTGTTTGTGTTAAAAATTTGGAGACATTATTTGTATGGCTCACATTTTGAGGTTTTTAGTGATCATAAGAGTCTGAAATATTTGTTTAGTCAAAAGGAGTTAAACATGAGACAAAGGAGATGGATGAAATTTTTGAAAGACTATGATTTTGAACTTAATTATCATTCTGGAAAAGCCAATGTAGTGGCAGATGCTTTAAGTAGAAAATCTTTGATGATATCTGCATTAATGATTAAGGAATTGGATTTGATAAAACAATTCAGAGATCTTAGTTTAATGTGTGAAACCACACCTGTGATTGTTAAGTTAGGAGCTTTGCAAGTTTCTAATGAGTGTTTGAAGGAAATAGGGAATAGGCAAAGATCTGATCCTTTCTTAAAAACCATATTTGAAAATATATCCAATGGAGGAAATAGTGAATTTAAGATAGGAACAGATGGTATATTAAGGTTACAAGGAAGAATTTGTCTACCTAACGAACCTGAACATAAGAGAATAATTTTGGATGAGGGACAAAAAAGTAAACTGAGTATTCATCCAGGAGCCACTAAAATGTATCAAGATTTAAAAGTTTTGTTCTGGTGGCCAAAGATGAAAAAGGAAATAAGTGAATATGTATATTCTTGTTTAGTTTTTCAGAAATCCAAGGTAGAACATCAAAAACCTTCTGGTATGTTACAATATTTAGAAATACCTCAATGGAAATGGGATAGTATATCTATGGATTTTGTTACCGCTTTACCGAGAAGTCCTAAAGGTTTTGATTCCATTTGGGTAATAGTAGATCGGTTAACTAAATCTGCTCATTTTATTCCCATTAACATTAGGTATTCATTAGAAAAATTGACAAGTTTGTACATAAGTGAGATTGTGAAATTACATGGAGTTCCTTCTAGTATTGTGTCTGATAGAGATCCTAGGTTTACATCTAGATTTTGGGAAAGTTTACATAAGGCTCTGGGAACCAAATTGAAATTAAGTTCAGCTTATAATCCACAAACTGATGGACAAACTAAACGAACTATTTAGTCTTTAGAAGACTTGTTGAGAGCTTGTGTTTTAGAACACAAAAGAAACTGGGGAGATTTTCTGCCTTTGATAGAATTTACATACAACAATAGTTTTCATTCCTCTATTGGTATGGCACCATATGAGGCTTTGTATGGTAGGAAGTGCAGAACTCCTCTGTGTTAGATGGAGTCAGGAGAAAATTTAATTATAGGCCCAGAAATTATACAGCAAACTATAGACAAAATTAGAATAATTCAGGAAAAGATGAAAGCTGCTCAAAGCAGGCAAAAGAGTTATCATGATCAGAGAAGAAAAGATTTACAATTTGCTATGGGAGATCATGTATTCTTAAGAGTAAATCCTTGGATTGGAGTTGGGAGAGCTCTGAAATCCCGAAAGCTCACACCATACTTTGTCAGACCTTTCCAGATCATTAAAAGAGTCGGACCAGTAGCTTGCCAAATTGCCTTACCCCCAAAACTTTCAAATCTACATAATATCTTTCACGTATCTCAATTATGTAAGTATATTCATGATCCTTCACATGTGATTGAGTTAGATGATGTTCCAATAAAGGATAATTTAACTTATGAAACATTACCGGTGAGAATTGAGGATAGAAGGATCAAAGCTCTAAGAGGAAAAGAAATTCCTTTAGTGAAGGTTATCTGGGGAAACAGTGCAAATGGTGATGCTACTTGGGAACTGGAAAGTGATATGCGGAAGAGCTATCCGACACTCTTTGAATCAGGTAAATTTCGAGGATGAAATTCTTTTGTAGAGGGGGAGAATTGTAACACTTTAATATTTCAATAACTGTATTTGTGAATCATTCTTGTGAAATTATTGATATGAATATTAAAATAAGTGAATGTTATACTTGAATTGTAATACCTTGCATTTTAAGCATGTAATTAAGCTTAGATTAAGCTCATGATTAAGGGTAATTAATATGCTTAAGGGTAATCAGAGAAAGCTTAAGAAAGAGGTGAGAAAACTGTTTCAGGCAAGTGGCGCTAACCGCGTGGTATCCGGCGCTATCAGCGCGGGACGCTTAAGCAAGGGTAATCCTTGCGACCAGATCACGCTAATAGCGTGGGTTGTGGCGCTAACAGCGTGGGTTGGTCGAGGGTATGGCGCTGTCAGCGTGGAGAATGACGCTAACAGCGTGGGATGCCTGAATCAGGCCAGTGCTCGCGACCATTTCACGCGATCAGCGTGGACTATGGCGCTACTAGCGCGAGTAATTCG
>PYAF01006061.1:16497-28038 GCA_007407185.1 Glycine tomentella | reverse complement strand
TAAACATCATGTTCAAGCATTTTAGACTGGTAGTCCTCAACATCATCAGCTTGGCAACTTTTTTTCCTTCCGTACAACTTAAGCTTCTCCATGTCTTTATTCAGCTGCCTAACTAAGTCATCTAAGGATATTATGTTCATGCTTCCCATTGATATCCTTGAATAACTATGAACTTTGAGTTCCTGTCGTATCCCCTTTCGTTTCATCACTTCATACCCACAGTCTAATATTAGTTTGCTACCTTCGTCTTGATTCTCCCGACCACCACCTTGAAGAACGTTAAACGGGATGTTGAGTTTGAAAAGTGCTTCTGCAGTGTTGACGAATAGTTGACTCATTACCAGAATCCACTTGAGGCAGTTTTCACTTTCTGTTAGTGGCTGTTGGATGCTTTTTTCCGAAATATTCGGGTTTGAGTCTTTAACACACAATCTCTCTTCATCAAGTCCTGCGATATTAGACAAATGTAAGTAACATCTAATACTTAAATTGATTCTTTCCATCTATATTTTATTGAATTATTTATTTTGCAACTTTTTGCCAATGAACGATGAACCAGAAGAAAGATTGTAACTGTATGAAGGGCGAAGGAAGATAATGGACGAGAACTGGTAAAGAGAACTTTCCGAATGCATTACACAGCATTACATGAGAAGCTATTTTCTTTTTGGGAAACAAAACTTGAAACTTGAATCTAAAATTATAGTTATACATACTCACCATTTGTTTTATGTAATGCCACTTCACCAGTTACGTATCCTTCACCTGCTGCCACAGGAACATCTTCATCGTGCAATGATTGCACATCTTGGCAATGCTATAAATTCATTCAACAAGGATTATATTAGCTGCTTGTCACTGAATTTTGGTGTTTTTTTTTTTCCTTTCTTTTGGGAAGAAATCTTGTCACCATTTAATTTTTATTTTGTTCTCAAATGTGATAGTTTCAGATGCTGGTAAAAAAGAGCTTACCAAATCATTGGGAACTATTGCTACCAATTCTTGTTGGCTTTGAAGTTCTCCACCAACAGAACTGGATAATGTAGGAGGCAGTTCAGCTTCTTTATGGGGTTGGTGCCTCATATCCAATGGTTCAGTCACAGCCACAGATACTGGTTCATTGGAGTTAATGATGTGCGCATCTGTTTCTCTGAGCATGCTAACCCTTTCATGTTCTGCTTCATTCAAAACTTCGAATTTGTCAGGAGCGGGAATCTGTTGTTTTCCTTGTTTAGTGATGAGCTTGGCTCCATTTCTTCCAGTCAACACTGGATCAATCTTTCCAGGCATGTCAACTTTTTGTTTTCTAGTATTCTTTATTTTCTTGCTGGCCAGTTTATTGATGTGTTTTTCATCCATCAAAGTTTTGATGCCATTTCGCTTAGCTAGTTCAAATTCTTGATCTCTTGGAGAGGAAATTTGGCCTGACTTCCTGTGGACAATTTCTTTTACATTCTCATTTGTGGCATTGGATGCGTCGTCTCTGACTAGATCATGGTGATTAGTTAACAAGCCTTCCGATTTCATAGAAGCAACATTTTTTCCTCCAGAGTTTTTCTTAAACAGTGTGACCTGGTTCATGGATAGCTGCTGCTTCTGAGGATTGATCAATTGATGAGGGGATTTTGGTGAATTCTTGGAAGCCATTTCACTCCCTCCCTGTGGTCTCATCATCAACATCTGTTCTTCCCTCAGCTGGAGTTGCTGTTCTCTGCGATGCTTTTCTTCATGAGGCCCATTTTTGGAGAGTATGTATGACTTTTGAACTCCAACATTGTTCCAAGGCTTCTTTTCATTGTTCATGACTTGCGTGTTTGTGTGTCTTTTTTCGGGCTGAACAATATTTCCATTGATTTCCTTGTCTTTTTGAGTTAAGGAATTAACTTGTGATCTTTCATGCACTTGTTCCAGCTGGGACATCATACTGTTGGGAATTGGATCGTTGGTTCTGCCTTTTCCTGTGCCTTTCTGTTCCCTGTTATTGTTATTTGGGTGATTCAGTTTTCTTCCTATCTCCTGAACAACCTTTTGACTTTCTCTGGTAAGGTTCTTTTGAGGGGAACTTTTAGTAGGCTTGTCTACTTTTATGCTGGGTTTGTCAAATCCTTTCAGTGCTTTTATTCCATTCCAAACAGCCACCTCAGAGCTGGTCTTCTCGATAAGCAAATTTTTATTTGCTCCGAATATCATCTCTTCACCCCGAGTTGCAGGCACTTTGAAGGCTTCTATGACTTTTTGGTTTTTCATAGGCATCAAATTATCTGTTTCTTTGCTCTTCAGTTCAGTCTTCTTAGTGCTTCCTTTAGCAGCATGCTTGGGAGATGTTCCTTCTCTTTTCTGGAGAATCGCCCTTTTTGGTTCTTTTTCCACTTTGTCAGGAAGGATGTCCAGCCCCATTAATTTGGCTATTACATTTGGAATCCTGCCCTTCTCTGGGTTGGAGGCCATCTGGTTTTTCCCTTCTGAAATAGCATTGACATTCTTAATGTCAGAGCTACTTTTAGTTGATCGCTTCTGAGAAACTTGTCTCTTCACATTTTTGTTTTCATTATTTGAGTTTCTGCCTTCCTTAGAGCTGGTAAGGGTAATTGGCCTCTGCATGAAAACAGCCTTTCCAAATTGTTGGATGTTCTCAGTAGTATGCTTGTTGAAAGAGAAAGTTGGTTGTGCCAGTTGCATTTCCATTCCCGTGTCATTGTCATCATCATTATCCTCCTCTAATAGTGTTATTCGATTTTTCTTCTGTGATGTAATCATAAACTGTGAATTATTTTGCAGGTCTACTAGCATCCTGAGGGACTCCTCCAAATCAATAGCTCCTTGTAATAGTTCCTTTGCAAATTGTATTGAATATGAGTCCATGTTAAGACCATTGGAGCAGGCTCTCAATATCTGGTTTAGTTTCTGTGCACCTTTGGATATCTCGTTTATTTGCATAGGATAGTTGCTAGTTGAAGCTAACTGTCTTTCTGACATGCTGAATTCCAATGTTCCCCTTTTAATTTGGTGAAGGAAACCCATAATTGAATCATTCCTTCTTAGTTTCCCTCCATTCTCAAATGCAAAAGCCAGGGCAAGGGACATATCACCCGTTTGCCTTGAGCTCTGACCTTTTCCATATGGAACCATCTTATTGGAAATTTGTCCGTTGTTTACTGATCCGTACCTGCTAGAACTATTCAGCATCTCCCCAGTTCTGGAATTGACCTGCAGAGCATCAAACAATTTAACCTACAAAAACATTCGCTGTCTGCTTTAATTTATGCATAGAATACGAAATGATAACTTACAATTTCAGTAGCTTTTGTATTTTTGGATCCTCTGTATGTTTGTTTGCTGTAAGCATATGCATCTGTTTGAACATGTTTAGCAAAATTACATCATATAAACTTCTCTCAAAGAAAAAAATTTCTGTTTGACATGAACAGCTATTGTCATACCACAAAATTCTCAAGTCTAAATCTATAAGTAATTTTGCTACACACGACGCAAGCACCCTGTTAATACCGTATGTGCTTCAAAGATCACAAACTATAATTATCCCTTCCCATTTGTTGAATTTTTGTTTCTTTTAAGTAAATGGAACTAGAAAACGGAAGCTGAAGCACTTTTATGCTCTATCCAATACTTCAACTATATGGTCAGAATATACAAAGAACTTTGTAAAGAAGAATGATTGCAGATCGCAATACATATGTTATTTAAACTCTTTTAAATGCATTATTATTCAGTAAAATCTCATGTATATATCACTGAATAACTTGAGTTCAACTTCAGTTCCTACTAGTAGGCCCAACATGAGATTTCATATAATTATGAGAATGCTTAAAGAGAATACCAAAAGAGTGTAATACGTAAGTAAAATACTGCCTCACCGATGAAATTAGATAGACAAAAGGACAACACCTTTCCCGGAAATTCTTTTCAATTTAAACCAACACATGTGCTTGAAATAAACACAAATAGAAACTCGTCAATGGTCTATTTGAAATATTATTGGGTAAGTGGGGAAGGTGGTTGGATGTTTGATTTGAAAGATAGCTTTCAACAAGGGATTTGAAATTTCATGCTCAGGGAACAAAAGCAATCTCTTACCCTATATGTCATATTAGCTGAAAAAATGTAGTTAAAGACAACAATGACCCACAGATCTGATGTGACACACTCAATAGCAAAGTACAGAACAAATATGGAAAAAAATTTAATCTTTATTCTTGAATATATCATAACTACTCCCTACTTCTAATGTTTGTAAAAATTTGCTCTATTAATTGCTCTAGTCTATTTTTGGCAAAAGTCTCGTTTAACGACAATGAACAAACTTTTTAAGTATCCATCTGGGTCAAATATAATTTCGTGAACTTGGAACGTGTATTGTATCATGCCGGCAAAGAAAGAGGGAGAAAAAAGAAATTGTGAAATGAAACATTCATATTTCATAGCATGTAACAAGGCATTATATGTTGTTATTAATCAATTGCAACACAAACAACACATAAGAAGTTTCAGAAGGCAACTGGACTGATTTAGGCAGAGGCGCCATAGAAAGTTAAAATGAAAATAATGTTGCAGAGACATACCTATAGGAAAATGGTGGGATTGGTTTGACCTCTGAGTCTGAGAAGAAGCCATTCGTTCTTTCCTTAGCCGTAGATCATCCAGGAGCTTCTGGGCAAAATCTGATCTCTTGGCCATTTTTTCCGTAAGATTCAGGTTGGAATAATGTGTTGGGCGTATTTCTTTGTTTCACGATACAAGAGAGGAGAAATGGTTGAGAGGGTACTATCAGAGTTGGGTGAGAGGTGTGGTCTGTTCTCTGTCATCAAGCAATACATTGTAATTGTTATGTGACTAGAGTAGACTAGTTGACACTGAGAAAGATTGACGTGAAAGTTATATCTCTCTATCACTCACTCGGTGCGTGTATGTTGGTGTAAGCATCTCGCTTTTATTCTATTCTAAGCAATTCCTAAGGTGAGATCTCATCTCAACATGGAGCTTCCTCCCAAAGCTTCTCTCACTGCCTTTACAATATACCATTCATCGTGGACATAATGCCTATGGGGCCAAACCTTATTAAAATATACCAACTCTATAATTGTAAACAAAGAATACATGTGTCAGTGCCATGACGCTTCCTAGTCCTAGCTCGCTCTGTGTGCGAGTGAGAGTGTGACAGACAAATCAATCCATCTAAAACTTCTTTTATTATTGAATCAATGTTTAGTGTCTGAAAATCTTGACACAAATGTTCTCTTTTTGTCGCATAATATTCTTTTGTTCTCTTTTCTTCCCAATGCTTTTTTTTTTTTCTTACAATAGTGGTATTGGGAATTAAACCTAAGAATTCATACATATTACTCAAAACCTCTAACCACTAGGCCAACCCTAGTGGGTATTCTGTTTCCCCAAGGTTTACATAGTAATGTGTTTAAATCCATACACTAAAGGCTATAAACATGTTAAAGTCTCACAAACAATATCCAAAAAATAAAGACAAGAGGAGTAAAACAAGAAATATAAGAAATTAAGAGAGAATAGTTGTTAGTGTATCTCAAACTTCAAACTGACAATTCTTATACAATATTCCTAATTTAGCTTACCACATTAGCAAAAATTAATAAATATTATTTAATTCTCAAATCATTTATAATCAAATCAATGTAAAGAGAAAATTGCTGAAGTTTTGTAAATATAATTATTTATAGACTATAAAATAGTAATAATGGATATAAAAAGAGAAAAATAATATTATTAAAAGAAAAAAAATGTTTATCTAAAAAAAACAAAAAATGACATATTTTAACAATAACAATTATAATTAAAAAGAGAACAATAATATTTTATAAAAAAATTAAATAATACTTATCATAGGTTTAATGTGTTATACAGTTTTCGTGTAACACGAATTGTTACTGCATGTCATTTTCCAATATGAAAAATGTCAAAACGTCATGGCTATTTTATAAATAATTCAACGCTATCCAATATTGATGACTGCTGCATTCATGTTTAAATGTTCTCCACTTCTCACTTTCAAAGATTGGAAAGTCAGGTATATGAATGTATATGTTAAATGAACAAATCTTTTAAAACTAATATTTGTATACATTAAATGATTAATTGTGATAAATGTATGTTTACATGGCACAATTTTGTAGTATATATTAAAACTTCTATGATAAAGAAAAAAAGTCAGATGGACAAGCCCCCAAGTCATAGAATAAGCTCCTCTCCTTATGAATTAAAATACTAGTTTGTATAACACGGGAAGTCCCAGTAAAAAAAAAAAAAAAAAACATGTGAAGTAAATAGGTTGAATTTGCAAGTTTAGAGGTCAGTATACAAACTCATAAATATATATTATATTTTATGTGAGTATCCACAACTGAAAATTCATGGATAGTTAGTGTTGCTTTTAAGTTAGTGGAGGCCGATGGAGCTAGCGATGCACATGCATATATTTATGTTTCAACTTCCATTTTCATCTTTAGACAGGTGTGCATTTAAACAAAAACAATTTGTTTAAAAATAATTCAGAGACTTATTTAAAAATAATAAATAATTCAAAAACCTAATTAAAAGATTGTGAATCTCTGTAGTTAATATTATCTCTTCTGGAGGTTCTAAACTGGTTGAAAAATTTAAAGAGTGAGTTTAGAATATGTTGAAAATGAGAATATTAACTTACAAATGTAAGAATATTAACATGTAGAGGTTGATAATTTTTTAATTGAGTCTTTAAATTATTTTTTATTTTTAAATAAATTATTTTTTCAATTAGATCCTTAAACTTGTATTTATTTTTGTTTTTAATTAGATATAGTGATTTAATTAAAAATAAAGACAAATTCAAAAATCTAATTAAGATTCAGACTAGGATGAACTATATCCTAGATGATGCACGGTGAAACACCTTAAATGACTTTCTTTTTTTCTGAATCCAAAAATGAACTGCTGTAATGTTATTTTGACCTGTTAAATTTACTTTACATATTTATTACATGGTCCTTAAAACTTTTATTTTTAGTACCACTATTTGGTATCAGTCGTCACATACCATTTTCCCTGCAACAGTTCACTAAGCAAATGGTTAGAAAGAATCTTTTATCTATTTGGTATCAGTCGTCACATACCATTTTCCCTGCAACAGTTCACTAAGCAAATGGTTAGAAAGAATCTTTTATCAAGTAAATATTCAGACATTTTCCTCGTCAATGAGCAACAAATTATCCAGAAAATACAAAGTTTAGGAATAAATTATATTGAACTAAAATGAATCCATTTTGCATATAGACCAGAAAAATAATCAAGATTTCAGATTACAACTCGCAGAAACTGATGAAAATTATTTACAATACCTGTCTAGAATCAAGAGATTGAAAGTAACGATAAAAATCCTGTAATATTCAGACCAATTAAAATTCAATATACAAAGTCACAGTGAGCATAGGCTATTGGGAAAGAAAGCCCAGATGAAATCTGCCTAACTAGGCGAAGCAAAGACGAATTGAAGAGGTCATGACATATAGACAATTAATTAATTAGTTGTTCCACACCAGAAAAGCCCATTCCAGTTGAGATCAATAACGCCATCCACACGATACCCGCGAGTTGCGGCTGCACCGCTTCATAACGCAGTGGCGCCGCAGATGTCGCAGTTCATCGGAGAAGAGAGCCTGTTTACGCGGTTAGGAAAACAGTGGACGAACTACGCGCTCCTCTTACCAACGATTTTCTTTCTATTCTGAGTTATTGTGTGTGACATAACAAGGATTTCATTTTTCAATTACTAAAGCGAATCAATTAGAGGCTCAACAATATTTATCCATCATTATCACTTTCTTTTGATTTAAATTTAAATTCCTGTTTTCTTAAATCCAATCAATTATAAATCATTGCCTTTTGTTCTTATTAAAATTGTGTTTGCAAAATTATAAATAACTTTTTAATCCCTAAGATTTTGTTTGGAAGAGAGATTTTAGAGAGAAAAAGAGGAATGAGAAAGATTTAGGTAATAACATCTTTTTGTTGAAAATTTTAATTTTTGAGGAAAAGAATTTGAGGATTTTTAAAACTTCTATGAATTTCTCAAAAGTCTAAAAATTATTATTTCTCCTATTTTGGGATTTTTAGAAGGAAAAATACTAAAATTACTATCCTACCCCAGTCAGTGTTGATAAAATTACTATCATATCTCAATCAGCGTTAATAAAACACCAAAATACAAAACATTGAATCACAATTCAAGGACAAAATTGTAAAAATATCTTATTAATTCTCCATTTCCCTCATTTAATATATTTTTAACTCTCAAATAAGGAAGAAAGAATTTTCCTTTCCTCCCTTTTCTTCCCCTCCCTTCCCCTTGAATCTCTTTCCTTCCCTTCCTCTCCTAACCCCCAAACAAAGCCTAAAAGTAATACTTGCAACAACTTCTCATCTTTACTTTGCAACATTTTAATGTACTTATCCATGCCTACCAACGAGTTGTTGGATCAATTGAAATTGAAATCGATATTTTTAAGTTTAAGATATCCGTATAAAAATTGAAAGAGAAAATCTACTAAGATGATCAATCAAATTTTCTAATAGAGATTAATCATTGATAATTGATGAATATTTCCTACTAAAAATATGATTAACAAAAAAAATATTGATGTGTGTAAGTTAGCCTTTTTTTCTTCCTACAAGTTTATTTTGCAATTTTAGTCCTTATAAGTTGTTATTTTTATAATTTTGATTCCTGTTGTTTATTTCTGTTAAAAAAAATAGATGACATGACAAATAGAAGGTGGTGTGTTGTTGTCACACGAGGCAAACATTGTCGTAGTGACATTATAGGGAACAAAAAAAAAATACAAGAACTAAAAATGAAAAAAAAAACTTGTAAGAACTAAAAAAGAGAATTTATTGAGACTAAAAACGAAAAACTAACTTATTGACATTAAAACAAAAAGAACTTACAAAATAAAAAATAAAAAATGCATAAATTAAAAGAAAAAATGTGACATGTTTATAGGCAAATACAAATATTTAAGTTTTAAATATCATGTACGAATTTAATTTAAATAAAATGTATACACGATCCTTTCCAATGTCTTATCTTTACTTGGTGGACATGTATGGAGGTGAAAGATGCAATAAATTTTTTGAAACCTAGCCTTGGTCCCTTAATTATGTCTATCTATGATCCACCTATTTGGAATTGAATTCTGTTTATTCCATACACAAATATACATCCAATATTCTAGAAATGATAGCGCTAGTTAGAAACAATTGCATTTTGCGACTTGCATGTATACCATGTCATTCTAATCATGTGGCAGATACCTTGGCTTGTTAGGGTATATGCTAAAGTATTTTGGAGCAAAGATGAGACTCTCTTCTTGATGTCATCGTTGAGAAACTTATGAAAGAGTCCTTATGATGTCTTAGGCTTTATTGTTTCTTTTTTTTTGTATTCATACTTCATCCAGAAAAAAATCATAGGATTTAATTTGCTTGATATTTTTGCTATTATCTTTTGTATAAGTTGTTTTTAATAAGAAATTTTTCATATTTTCTTTCGCAATACATAAATATTTGAAAATGTAATATGCAAAACTTTAATGACATATGTGTAGACACTCACATTTTTTTTATCGGATAACTATAGGTCCAACTATACTATATGGTAATGAATGTTGGACTTTAAATGAACAACATAAGAGTAAAGTGAGAGTTACAAAAAGGAGAATGCTAAAATAGATATACGGTCATACAAGATAAGATAGAATACAAAATAACATTATATGATAGAAGATTAAAATTAATGTAACATCCATGGTGGAAAAGATGACAAAAAAATCGGTTAAAATGATTTGGATATGTATAAAGAAGACCGCAAGAGGCAACAATTAAAAAAATGGATGACATAATTTTTAGTTTGGAGAAAAGGGTAAGAGGAAGACTAAAAAGGACATTAAAGAAACTCATCAAAGAAGACTTGAAACTTAATAATATTTTTGAAACCTTGAATTTTAACAGTGTCAAATGATACTGTATAATCTTATAACTGACTTCACCTAGTAAAATAAGGCTTTCTTGTTATTTTCCATGTAAATTTTTTTCTCATTTTTTAGTCCCTTTGACATTACTTATGGCATGACACTATTGCTAACACTGCATTGTTGTTCACGTGGCGTTGATGACAAACTCTTACCAACTATTACTCGTTGAATAATTTTATCTTAAATCCTATCTTTAGATTCAAAGTTTGTTTTATATAAATTATATATAAAAATATTTATTAATTCCAAATTATTTCGTACCTCATTCTTCTTATCGATAAAAATTAATGTAATATATATTTTTCAAAATGAATAAGAATCGCTTGATTATTTCTTATTACTTTTCAATTTTAATAAAATTGGACACAAACAATCAATATATGTAAAGTTATAATTAAACACATTTAGATCGATTAAGTTTATATTTTTATAAAGTTATTTTTTTATCTATGATATTAGTGCAAAATATTTATTAGATTTATTGATTACTAATCTCTATTGAAAAAATTGGCTTAGTTGGTCATCTTTAATGAAAATTTTCCTTCCAACCATGTTTTCTTCTTTTACAAAGCTTAAGCTCAAGACCTTGATTAGTTAAAAAGATCAAACTTAGTACCATCCAAACAAATAACTTGTTAGTTCTTATAAAGTTATTTATGAGATATAGTTTATAAGAGTTTAATCCCTTCCAATATATAAAAGTAAAGTATATAAAATGAATGATGATATCTCTATCTAAGTCAGGAAACCTTCCAAGAATTAAAAAAGTATTTATAAAAAAATTATTATCATATGTAAAGAGATATGTACGTGTGTATTATCGAGATTCCTGATCTGTATGATAATTGCCTTACAATTAGACTACATTGATTGAGTTCGATTCTGATACAAAAACACTAAAAAAAAGAGACAAGTTAATAATGATCATTTTCTAATATCAACATGTATAGATGTTAATAAAAAATAAATAATCAAATTTATTGATACAAGTGGTTCAACATTTGGGTCTCTTAATCAAAATTTGGTATTCGATCCCTAACTCACAATTAGAGGTATCACTTTACTCCTAAATGAGCTGACTCGATGGAAAGTGATTACTTAGATCAGTTAGATGCCAAATAAGAAGGCACATATGCCTCTGGTTAAAAAAAGAAGAAGAAACAAATTAGTTATTTGAATTCAGGAGTACTATAGACATGCAAATCTACCCGACCACCAGAAAATATTGATTTAGTTCTATGAAATAAATTTATATGGTTTTATTTTCTTACTTAAAAAGTTAAAAATATACACTACTAGGGAATATGGATTTTACGACGGCTATTCTACGTCGGTTCCCTGAAGACCGTCGTAGAAAGTGGTGCGGTGGCATTTTCGTAAATAAAACCAACATATCAACGACGGTCTTACACAAATCGCAGTTGAAGTGTCAATACTACATCGGTTTTTCGAAAACCGTCGTAGTTTAGTCATTTGGCATTTTACCAAA
>PYAF01006061.1:0-16397 GCA_007407185.1 Glycine tomentella | reverse complement strand
TGAAGGAGAAAATTTCAAACCAAGCGGGCCGCACGGAAGAAATTGAGGCGCAGGAAGAAAAGAAAAAAAAGAAGGAAAACGCGTGCGGTACGGCAGCTGAAACGCGGTACGTACGCGGAGAATTTTCCCTATAAATAGGGATTCATTTCTTCAGTTTTAGTAGAACAGAAATCAGAGAAAAACCTGAGAGAAAAAGTTCTTCAGAGAGAAAAGAGTGATCCACTAATTTTAGTGAGAGTAGAAATCCTCCTAGTGAGAGATAAAAATAGTGTGAGCCATCCTTAGTGGGTGAAAAAATTTTGTCTGTTAGCCTCTAGTTCCACACTAGAGAGATTGTTACTTTGTAATCCTACTTTTATAGTGGAAGTTTTTCTGGACTAGTGTCTCGTGGTTTTTACTTCTCACATTGAAGAGGTTTTCCACGTTAAAATTGTTTTGTGTTCTCTGGGTGATATTTTTCTGTTTCTATATTTTTCCATCTCCTCATAAATTTACTCCGCTTCCACAAATAGATGGGGTTAGACCCAACAGATTTAAAGAGAAATTTACGAATTGCTTGAGTGATCAACAATTCTCAACTGGATGGATATTTATATATCAAAGTAAGAGGCAATGGAAATGGAAATGGAAATGAGAGTCACTCCCATCCATGCATGGCTCAAATACAAAAGACAGAGGAACTTAAAAGCGTCAAGCAATAATTATCATAAAAGCATAACTTTGAATTTTATATAATCTTTTAAAACAGAACCAGCATATGGATTGATGAAACCTTGGCGTGCTTGGCATTGAGCTCCCTAGAGACGGAGGCTTTCCCGTTCATGTTGACGCTGCAGAGGGAGGGAAGAGCAAAACAAGAGAGGAAGGAAAATGTTGCGTGTGTGGGTTAGGTTCAACAATTGAGAAGCAGAAACAGGGAAAACGGTTTTATTAGCCGAAACAAAAGCATTGCTGTCTCTGCTTTGGCGTGAGTTCCAACTCTACCAACATCATCACTCCCTCTTTCTTTGTCACTTTGACATATCAATTTGGCTGGCATCACCTTCACCACCGCAAATTAAATCAACTGACACCCCACAGCTACATATTCCAATGTTATCCTTTTTCTATCTTCTTTTCACAGTCTTGCGGGCACAATCCGGCAATGCGTAGACCACTACTTTTGGAATGGTAGTGAAAATTATAATATTTTGAATAAATGTATTGTTAATTCGTAAAACATCATATTCATGCTTAGAGCTTTATTCTTTCTTTTAATTAATCTTTAAAATATTTTTTTTTGAATTTTTAATAAAAAAATTCGTTTCATTAAAATTTGATATAACAAATTTTTTACTGAATTCTTATTATTAATTAAAGGATGATATGACACTTTAATATATATTAAAAATATCTATTTACATTTGTTGGAAATTGGTTTCGATTGCAGTTTAATAACAAAACAATAGAAAGTAGAAGCAATGAAAATTAATCAAGGTTTTGACAAATTAAAGGACTTACGTCGTGATTTCAAACTTATCTTTATATTCCTAATTTTTTTTTATTTCAATTACTACTCATGTATGAAAATCCTCGTCTTTCTAGCTTATTCCCTTATTGTTCATTAGGGTTAAAATTATAAGGAAGGTTAAGCGCATAAAGGTTAATTAACACTGGTAATTAGATTAGATACTTCGAGATAAGTTGGTTCATGCAAACTAGGAATCCAATTATTGCGTTGTCAATTAATTAAAAGTTGTTGATCATAACGATTAAGCAACAAATTTTCTGGTCTTCCCGTTGTATTCTCTTGCTCCTCCTGTTCCGTAGTCCCCTCAACAGTTTCCAAAATGCTCCAGAGAAAACATAAAGTTCAAAAGTGTAAAATGATGTTTTTAAACCTAAAAACATGACTATTTATAAGTTTATGGACTTGGCAGACGTCCAAATATGCACGGTTGTGTATATTAACATGTGCGACATTGCTTCTTTCCGAAGCGGAGTCCTCTCAAAAGTGGGGGTCTAAGCACAGGTTGTGCTTCTTGACATGCATGGGCAATGCTGCTTTTCGAAGCACAGTTTCTCAAACGTCAATTAGATCATAAGCACGAGCGTGCTTCTTGACAAGCATGTGTATGCTAGCTTGTTGTCTGAAGTGGAAAAACAACTCTTTTTGAGTTCTTTTTATGCTCTTTTGAGGTCTTACAACCTTGCACCAATTCAACACATACTTAGATAGAAGTCATTCATTATGGTGCCAAAAATAAGTAAAACAGTGCGTGAAACCTCATAAAAATATAGACGAAAATTGAGTTTATCAATACAAAAGTAACACAACATAAATATGTTTTAGTTATATAGTGTGAAATAACATGAATTGACACGTCCTCTTCAACACACTACACAATGATTTCTTTTTTCATTGTGTAATATATATAAGGGAAACTTGATTTTGTTTGGTAAATAATAAACTACAAAAAGTTGAGGATGGAGAAGAAGAAAGAGAGGTGTGTGAAAATCAAAGGTAGGCATGGCAACGGCGCGATCCCAACTTTAAAACTCATCCCCAATCTCACCCTGATCTCGTCGGGTTTTAAAATCATACCCATCCTCCCCTTGTTGGGTCGGATTTTTCTCGTTTTCGCTATTTGATTAAAATAAAAAAATAATATATCTTTTTTATTGAAAAAATTGGACGAAAATACTAATTACAAAACAAAAAAAAATAACAAACTCATATTCAAAATATGAGATCATAATTTAAAAATTACAAAACAAATCCAATCAATTCAATTGAAAAAATTACAAAATAATATATCTTTTTTTTTTTAAATATGATTTATTACGGGACGAGTATCAATAATCCCATATCCGTACCCACTTTTGGCTATTGGGGAAAACCTAAACATGATAAACTCAATTTTTTTCTGTTAAAATCAGGGCGGATTCAGACTGGTACACCCAGCATGCATAGTGTAATACCGATTTTACCCTTCTTGTAATCCGTAAGTTTCATACGGATTGTCAATCCTTAATGTTCTTACGAATTCGTAATTCGTATGAGTTAAAAAAATTTAAAATGATTTTCGAAATAATGACCCAAGCAAATGTCAAACATATGAACTTTCGGTTAGAGGCATGGTACTCTAACCAACTAAGCTAATTAATATTGTTATATATAACATTACAAATTTTAATGCATATTTAATACACATAAATTTACATAATAATTTTTATACCAATTAGTTTTATCTAATAATATCTTTTTTTACATATATAAATTTCTAAAGTATATGAACCTATGATTTTATAAAATTAAAATTTCTAATTTATATGAACTTAATATTTTTTATTCAAACCTATGATTTTTAATTAAACCATGGTTTTTGTTTTAAATTTATTGTTATAAAATAACATTATTAAATAAAATCATGGTTCATGGTTTAATTATAAAATATATGTATTTTTAGAACAATAAATTTAAAATAAAAATCATGGTTTAATTAAACATCATAAGTTCATATATTTTAGAAATTTATACATGTAAAAAAAATATATTATTAGATAAAAATTAATTTATAAAAGTTATTATATAAATTTATGTGTATTAAATATATATTAAAATTTATAATGTTATATATAACAATATTAATTAATTTTTAATATGAATGGTCTAATAATTTAATTGTGTAGAACAATGTATTTGAAACCAAAAGGTCACACCTGTTTGGATCATTATTTCAAAAATTATTTAATTTTTTTAAACTCATTGAATTACGAATTCATAAAAATCTTACCAATTACAAATCCATGAGGTGATTGCCAATCCGTACGATAAAAAGGACAAAATCGATATTAATTAGTGTATTGAAAGAAAGGCTGGTGTAAGAAGTATTACTCTCCAATATTTTGTTAACAACTGATTCACAGACTCGGTCACGGTGGCATCGGATAGAGGGGCAAGAAAGGATGAGGTGGTGCAGTGAGGTCTTCTCTGTGTCTGGGTCGGGTGCACACGCACATGCACTCGCTCTCGCTCCTATAGTAACTGCTTCATTTTACAACACAAGTCTCGTGTTGCAATTCCAAAAGCCTCTCTTCAAATTCAGCAACTCCTCTTCTCTAGCTATTACCCATCGTAAGCTGTTACCCTCTGCACTGCCACTAGCGCAGCCCTCAAGTCCAAGGGAGGATTTTGATTTCGTGGTTGTCAATTTCTACCACTTTGTATTCATCCAAGACCCACAAGCTGAAGTCGACAAACACCGTTCTTTCTTGCAATTGGAGGTTCGCTTTCATTTTCTTTTTAGTATTACCTCTTTCTATTTTACATTGTGTTTGGAGCTTTAATTTTAATTTTCCAATCACCAAATGCTTGAGAAAATTTATACGCTAATTCTGTTATTCTGAACATAAAAGGAGATATAGCTATTACTAAAATCATTTTCTTTATGAATGCATTCACCCTTACCGCCTTACGGGCCTGCTCCAACAATGGTTAATTTGAAGTCATTAGCTGATAATGACAAGTTCATTGTTTGACTCGAAGTTAATTTTGAATCCCACCTTTTCTCCCGGTATAACTTTTGTCTTTTAACAGGGTCTTGACATCAATGGAAGATTATATTTGAATGAACAAGGGATTAATGCGCAGGTCAGTTTGCCCATGTACTGGTTAGCAATTCTGTCACGAGCATCTCCATAGAAAGATATATTTTCTTGTTTAACCTGATTGGAAATGCCAAGCGTGAAGTCCATTACATGGAGAGTTCGCTTGCATTATAATTATGAAAAATGGTGAACTTATACCCCATTTTTTAGGTGTATGGGTGGATGGATAAGAGAAAAAAACGAAAATAAAGAAAGAGGGAGAAAATGATAGTATTGATGAAAATTGAAGAGATAGAAGAAAAATAGGGTGAAAATAAGGTAGAAGAGAAAGTGAATGTACGACTTGAAGCACCGATACTTCAATTTGCTTCATGTATCTGTGTCCGATATGTATCCAATACCGATACTCTTGGATACTTCGCCGATACGTATTGATGCAAACCTATAGAACACCGATAACTCCATTTGCTTCACGTATACTGATACTCTTTAGATACTGCTCCAATAAGTATTGGTGAAGTATCCAAGCTTTTAAACCATTTTATGAAAATCCAATACAACTATATGAAACACAAGTATGTATAATATAGAAACATAGAAACATTATCTCTTAATGAACCAAAATGAAAATTGTTCTTTTTATGGGTGATTTATGAATTTTTATAAATTTCTAAATATGTATGTATCTTACACATATTGTATCCTATATATTTTTAAAATAATTGTATTGCCATATGACCATATCGGATACGTATCTGTGCATCATAGATGTACGATAATAATAAATATAAATATTACTTAGCGTACTACAATGTTTATAAACGTAGCTACAAGACTTCCTTACTGTATTTTACGGTCCAAATATGTAATTCTTATGTGAGATATTACTGCAGTATAGTGGGCCATCAAAAGATGCTATGGCGTATGTCAACTGGTTAAGAAAGGATAACAGGTTTTCTGACATCTTGGTTCAGATATCTCCATCAGAAAAGGGACATACCTTTCCAACATTGAAGTTGCGTTATAAGCCTTCATTAGTACAGGTAAACCATATTAGTATGCCATAAAATATTCTTTTACAAATTAAGTTTGATAGGATTGGCATAGCTGTATTATTATTTTCTTTCGGTTTTGAAGCTATTATCCATTTTTTCTTTTGGGGGCGACCAAATCTTGTCTGCTGGCTAGGATTTCCCTGTGCTGTAGCTTTATAACAAATGAACAAATTTATAAATTTTTTTATTTTCATATCTTTATGTTTAGGATGGATAGTTGTAGCTTTAAGACAATATCATCAACTTATGACTTTCATTTGTCTACAGTTTGAAGGTGGTATGTCACATCTTTCATTGCTTGATCCTTCAATGCGGGCAATACCTTTATCACCTTCAGAATGGAGAGATAGATTGGAATCAATCAATAAAACTGATCTTACATCAAAAGATAACTCAAGCAGAAATTACATTCTATTGGATGTGAGAAATGGTATAGGTTTTATAGTTCCAGAGTGAATCTACCTTTATATCCTTAATTTAATTTAAATTTCCTCCTTGTTCTGTTTCCTATTATCCTATATTTTATTCTAATTGGGTTTCAGACTGTTTGGTGTTTTAATAAAATGTCTTTTTATAATTACTTCTCCTTAAAAGAAGAGGTCCTGAACACCAATTTTAAAGAATTATCATTGTGAGTTAATCTTAGATTTGGTAGCCTTATGATTATTGACATATTGTAAATGGCTTGCCTGATTAGTTGGAAAAATTGCTAATTCACAACCTTTTGGGGGAGAATATTTCCAATAATTTACACGAGTGAACTGTTTATACTAACTTTTAGTTGACCTGACTGTGAAAGAGAAGTTAATTGAGAAATTGTGCATATGGTCTGCACTCTTGGGCTCTTACTAATAGGTTGACTAGATAAGTGCCCAAGCATCAGCTGCGAGAGTGGCAGCATGTGAATGGTTTTCCAGTGACCATCTTCCACCTTATCTACAAGCCACAAGATGCAATGGGACTTTGAAATTGTGACAAATTCGGGAAAAGCAGCAATGGCAAGTACAAACGAGTGATCTGGCTATGTAATCAGCAAAGTTTCACGAGAAAGGTGACACTAAAAGCCATGGATTTAGCAGAATGGATGAGAGACCTTTAGCATGTAAGGACATTAGTCATATAATCAAGGGCAACCTGAGCAACATTCGTTGTAATTGTCTATCTGAAAGGGAACCTGATTTCGCTCCTTAACTGGTAAACATGCCTTTGTCTCCTCATGTTACCTAAAAGGGGTGAAGGTGTGGTTCTAGCCTTAGTTCTAGATTTCTAATCTGGACATACTTATATTAGAAATAACACTCATGGAACTGCCTGTCGATGACTAACATACATGGAGTATCCCTTGTGGGAATACTGGAATACACATGTGAAAAATGTTGGAATAGACTTGGCTGACCTAGCATCTGTTTCTTCTGCTCTTAGTTGATATCTTCAATTCATGTTTTTAAATATCTCTATATTTTTAGTTTTCCTAGTTATAAATTCTAAGGATGAATACAGTCTCATTGCTGTTATTCAGGTTATGAGTGGGATATTGGACATTTTCGTGGGGCTCAGCGACCTAGTGTGGACTGCTTTAGGAACACTTCATTTGGTCTGTCTCAGGAAGAGGTTGGGTTATTATCTGATGTGTCAGGGACCTAATGTTAAGTGATTCAGGATTGATATGCTCTTGTGATAATCTGAAACATGCCATCAAGTTGTATGACTTTTTTTTAATCAATGTCATAAAATCTTGGTTTTATCTCGAATTTTTGTTATTCACTGAAAAAAGAACATTTTTTTATTTATTAAATTGTTATGATGAATGTGGCATTCTTGCTGTGACTTAATTTTGATTTCATGTAGAGATTTTTTCTCATTTAGCTATGAGCTTTGCGTATATCATAGGTTGGGATTTGTGAATCACTAATTCAAAGTTTAATCTCCCAATTATGGGTATTTAATGCACTACTCTTTGATATGCCCTCTTTAGATCACTGCTTCAGATCCTTTATCAAATGTAGATAAAGAAAAAGCAAACATATTGATGTATTGCACTGGAGGGATTCGCTGTGATGTATATTCTACAATGCTAAGGTAAATTATTATTAGAGAATGCTTTTTTTTGGGTAGGCATTATTAGAGAATGCTAATGAGTGGCCTTGATACTTTGATTTGGAAACAAAAGTAGAAAGTATTGAATAAGAAGGAAAGCATTTATTATTTATGTTCTTAAAAACTGGATTTGGCACACCTGTTGATTGGAAAACTGGTGAACTGACCCAGTGTCTAGTCCAAATAAACCATAGGACCAACCTTGAGAAGAACTAGTCACAAAACTAAAAAAACGAATCAAAAACCGGTTAACAATGGGGCAGTGAAAAATGTTTAATAGGAGGTAGTTTTGACTTTTTTTCTTAAAAAATGAAAATCAATCTAAGATATTTTTCCATTTTCATTTTGATTCTAGATGCAAACTTGTTATTGCAAATGGACATTGATTTGTACTATTGAATCTTAGACCTAAGTATTCTGACCTAAGTATTATGATATATTTGATTTGGACTTATGTGTATACTTTGAATGTTAAAGAATCTATGAAATAGTAGTTTAATTTTAGTCTTTAGTGTTGTAAAGTTGTGATATTATATTTCTTTTATACTATTTCATGTATTATTTAATTGTAATTATTATTTATTAACATCGCTTGGCTACAGTTTGACCACTGTTGAACCATTAAATCTTGAATCAATATCTTAATCGGTTTAATGATTGGTCTGATTTTAAAAACATTGTGTATTATATTGATACACAAAATATAATTTAATATTTTCTTTCTTAGTGTATTAGATGTTTCTTAACTAATGTTTTAAGGGAACTTGTCAGTAATACCAGTTATTATTCCATAATTATATATTTTTATTTTGCTTCTTGGGCATTATGTTTTTATTTTCAGAAAACTCGTAATATTTCCAGTTTGAACTTCTGTAGATCTTTTTACTTTCAAAACTTGGTCACATATCTGTTAAAATCTCAAACAATGGTATATGATGCACTCTGCAATTCTCTTATGCAAGAAAGCATTTCACTCTGCAATGTATACTTTGTATAACCATCCAGGTTCAACCATCAGCTTCTAAAATTATTAAACTTTAAAATGATTTATGGTCAAAACATGGTAAACACCATCACTGGTTTTGTTTAGCAAAGCTACACACCCCTTTAAATGGCCAAAGCAATGCTACCCTTGTCAAGTTTGTTAGAATAGAGTACCTCAGAATTTCATGACAATATTCTATAGTAGTAGTACACTTGGCCTAAGTATTAGTATAACTAGGATCGCTGGGTTCATATTTTGTATGATTATATCACATTATTACTATTATAGTGTTTTACTGTAATGTTGTGTGTCAAGGATGATCACACTAAGCCTTTATTTATAATGAGCAAATAGGATCAGTATTGATTGCATATGATCAATCTAATAATCAGTAATAAGGACTAAATTACTAATTACTATCTAATCATCATAAATAACAGAATAATATATAATCTTAACAATTACACACCATATTAATAGAGTCTTATTTTGAGTATTACTTTTCTATACCTAAGCTCTATAACCTCTGTCTCCTTATGCTTGTACACCAACCTCCCCATTGTCTTTTCTATTGACTAGGAAAAATGGTTTATTCACGGAACTGAAGTCACATACACTTTCTCCCCTTTTTCATTTTGTTAATTTTGGTGCATTGCTTTGATGCCATGCGACAGGCAGCAGGGATTTCAGAATTTGTATACTCTGAAGGGAGGTGTTTCTCACTATCTAAAGAATGAAGGCCCTGCAGAATGGGTAGGAAATTTATTTGTATTTGACTCCCGTCTATCTCTCCCTCCTTCTATTTACTATACCGGGGCTACAACTGAAGCAGAGTCAACTCCAGTTTCTGGAGATGATAATTTTGCAAAATGCTACGTATGTAGTTTGGAAGTCAGTGAATTGAGACATAGGAACTGTGCAAATCTTGATTGTAATTTGCTTTTTCTGTAAGGTTCCTTTCTCTGTTGCATTTGTCTTCTTTTTAACAGACTCATTTTTTGCATTTTGTGATTTTCATATGTCAAACACGTTAGCCTTTGTCATGCAGATGCTGCAGACAATGTGTAGAGGATCTAAGAGGTTGTTGTTGTTTGACGTGCACTACTGCTCCTCGGCTTAGACCTGTTTTAAATGGAATGCAGAGATACAAAAAATGGCACTACTATCGGGATATGGATTTTCAAGGGAAAATGAAAATTTCAACTTGAATGCCCTTGTCAACCAATGGAAAAAGCTAGTTCCTCTCCATTTTTGTTGTTTTCCAGCTGTGCATTGTTATCTATATGAACTGTACAAATTGTCCATGAATTTCCATGCATTTAGCTATTTACATATGGATCTTGTTAACAACATTGGTTAAGAAATTAAGAAGGAAATTTTTTTTATTTGAAATTATATGAGTTCATTTTTGCACATCCGAATAAAAAACTTATTCTTTTATTTTCTTAATCGGTGCTCTAAAGGCATTGGTTAACATTTGCCTTTACATATTATACACAGGAGTTGAAGTAAACTTGAATTGATCAAGTTTGAAATGTAATGTAATGCATTCTTGCCTGGGTGGGTGTGTTTGGGACAACTGTGAAAATTAGATCATTTGCATAAACGATATTATGTATAACTGGTTATTTTTATTTTTGATTATAATCAGAATAAATTTTTATTTGGGTAAGTTTGTGAATAAGTGGTTTAAAAATAATTAATTTTGTTTGAATACAATAAAAAATCAGCTTTTACATATTAAAACAGCTTAAAGAAAGAAAGAAATTTCTAAATTTAAGCTAGATCCAAAACATTAAGTTTATTTTGGAAACAACTTAAAAGAAAGTCTTTTTAGGCAGAAAAACTTGTGAGTTGAAATTCTAAGTTGTTAAGTTGTTTCAAACATGCTTTAGTTTCAACTTATAACCTGTCGTACGCTTACACATTACATCTTTGCTAGAATGGAAAAAGTAAAAGCTGTACAGCAACGCTTGAAATTAACCATGTAGAAATTATGAAAATTCTTGTAGTGTATGTTGTGGAGAACTTATTTTTTCTAGTTACCTCAATGGCTCGGACTCTAGTCCCTGTGTAAACTTGTAGTTAACTTCATTAATTGAAAGCGCAAACTTGTTTTACATTGACAATCAATTAAATCTCTATTCTGTCATATAATAACATGATTAGTAGCATAAAAATGGGATTAAGTTTGGCTTATTCTTCTCTTCATGGTGTTGTTGTCCTCTAAACTACATTTAAGATTGATTTAGAGGATATTTTTTGTGAGCTCACAGATTAGCTCTAACTTATGATTGTAGTATAGTTCTTATTTATTTTTTGGAGGTTATGGTATAGGGACAATCTGTACAACTTGTACTGTCTTATGTATAGTCTCTCTTTCCCTATTAATGATATCTATTCTATTTGCCTTCCAAAAAAAAAAAAGTTTTGCCTAAATAGTCGTAACCTATTAAAAAATTCAAAGGGATATACAAAATCATCGAAGTAATAAGATAAAAATTACAATTAAACCAGACTTTTATTTAAATTCAATACTATCTTGAAAATGCATGGGGAGCACTATCAGCATCTTCAAGAATCCGTATGATAATTGTCTTCACATTTTGGCCATCGGATTAGATTCAATCAAGGTACAAAAACATTCAACATGGTGAGCACTAATGATGTCTGGCCGAAAAAAGCATCCGAACTGTCAATCTATGTGCCTCCACCACCTCGCTATATTCATGATTTCATTCACACATCTTTTTCCTTCTTCAATTTATATTGGGAGAAAAAAATGAGTTATTACAACAAAGGAGAACAATAAATTATGAACAAGAAGTCAATACCCGAACCATACACATTTTTCTTCAACTGTTGGTTAATCTGGGAATGTGGAGAAGATAAAGGCCACATATGGTGCGTTCTTGACTCCTAAGATTTCTACTACTTTCAAAGCTAATAAGCAAACTAGGAAGCAAATAAAGGCCTTACCCACACATGTACCCCAAAAATAGACCTTACCAATAATTCCAAAACAATGGTAGTTGATGTGAAATGTAACACAACTTCAACCTTGAAAAAGCAAAAAAACTGCTAGCTCTACCACCACTACAACAACTAGCAATAGTAAGTAATGAGGCTTTTTCTTCAGATGAGAAAGCGTTCGAAGTCCCAACTAACCCAAAAAATACTTCTCCCACCAGCAGAAATAGACATATTTAAGGATGGCATGAAAAAATTCATCAGGAACTAGGTAGGTCAACTTAGGGAAGACTTTATTTGCTGGACAGTGGAGCCAATAAGATTGTTAACAGTTGTCACCGACTCCATATTGAGCTTAGCAGATGGCAAGCTGCTAACTAGAATTTGGAATGCAATTGTAACTAGTGAACCACCCGACCTTGCTATATTCCTGTTTGTGTCTGAGCTAGATGATGCTCCATCTCCTTCCTGGTCAGGCTGACCATCAGGCAAAATGGTAAATCCATTTGGTAGTAGGGGAATGTATGAAGGGTCTTCACCCCTCACTGCTGTGTTGATGGATGGCAGATCAACTGGGCAATAAACCACAAGTGAACCATAGGAATCTATGCAGCTTTCTTGTAGTATTAACATGTTCTGACTGTTGTTGTAAGCCTGTATATGCAAATGGACAAGGTAGAAATTATTTGTAAAACCGGGAATCCTACAAAAAAAAAAAATGCAATCGAGTTAATTAGGAAGGAAAGGAAGACCGTCTTACTCGAAGAACTTATATACTGTTACCAGGGTGCAAACCATTTGCTATGTTGGCAACCTCTTGAACGGTATTACCGTTGGAAAGAACATCCCACTAAACGGACAATAAAAAATAAAATAAAAACTTTAGAAAACCTCTCCTAGGTCACAACATCAAATAAGTCGATTAAGTTGACTATGTCAACCTGTGGTCTTTTGGTTTCATCCTTGAAGAAATTAAAGACAGTGTGTGGAGGGGTGGGGAGCCAAATGGTAGTGGCTGCACTTAGCACCACACCATTAGGTTGTCCAGGATCTGAGCTTTTGTGGACAGTGACTCTTACTACGATTTCATTCAACCCAGAGAGCGTGGTCCATCGATGGCCACTTGATGTGCTAATGCTGGCACAAAAATTGGTGACCATCCTTTGAGCAAGTTTCATCATGCTCCTCTTGCCCTCAGGAGATGAAATTACTGAAATTAAAATCCCGTGTTATCGCAAGAAAATTAAACATTACATTACAAAGATGAGTGAATGATATTTATATACCTCCTCCAAGATTATCCAGGGTAGGATTGCTTGTAGCCATCAGATAAGTAAGTCTTTCACACATCCTCTGGAGGGTAGTAAGCCATCTTTCAGCTCCAAATGCCATCCCACTATAAATAAGATTTCTATAAAGCCGATGAGGAAGAGTTTTATCTTCAATCTCTACGTGTTCAACCCAAGTAATCTACATGACAACCTAGAAGTTAGAAGAGTAGATGTAAATGTTGTGGTAAAAACTGAGTTAGTGATGGTGTGACCCTGATGTGGTCCACTTATTTTGTTCACTAATGATAATTGATTGCATAATGGAGGTATGGGAGATAATGGGCTGCTGCTTAAAGATAACGCACTTCACCTTATCTCTTCATTATCATCTGCAATGATAAACCTCATCTTCACCTACCTGTCTGCCATCATGATTAAGCCTACCTTCAGTGCACACTTGAACGACCTCTTGATGGAAGAGTCTATAAAAGGGGTGCAGCTTCAGCTTCTTGAGTCACCGAACTCATTCTACATACGGAGCTATACACCATCTAGGCTGTAGAAAGAGAGTTTGGAAGGCTTAACAGAAGAACCACACATTAGAGTTTGCAGTCTTCATTCATAGCTACAACAACCGTTCAACAACCATTCAGAGCACATTCAAGAAAGCAATGGCGGGAGGTATTTATGATATTAATATTTCCGCATAGATCTAATTGCTGTTAATGTATAAAAGCATGATTAGATCATCAAGAAATTAGTTTTCGAACTTACAAATGTCACATCAGAGATTGGTTAACATTTACCTTGGAATGCCCATCAGGCATGTCCTGGATCAAGCAACCAGAAGGACAACGATGAGACCGAAACTGAGGAGCAAAGTGGCTATCTTGGGGAAAATCATAAGAAACGTCCATTACTGCCCATGTGCCCTTCTCAATTTGCTGACAGTAACGCAGGAAGTAAAACTCCCGAGTTGAAACAAGTGGAGAGAGCACTTGCAACTCTTGATACATCTGAAAATAGAAAGAAAAAACTAAGTTTCATGCATTGAGGGAAATGGGTCGTAAAATAATTTACACAACTCACCAATTGTAAAGAACCACTACAACTGCCCATGATCCCAGAAGATATGACTTGAATAGTCCTTGCCACTGAGACAATTGTGGGAAAAAGTTGGATCCACTAGTTCTGCAAAATCAATTATGAATTTAGAAAACCCAATCACATTCTACACAAAAAGAATGAGAACAACTTACTGGGTCCATAAACATATCAACCAAAGCTAAACTATTCAGTAATACGAATCCAGAATCTCGGGATGCTTCAATGCGAACATTAGGATTCTTGGGGCGAGTATTGGGCTTGGGGAACATTCTTTCATAGGCATCAGAACGAAGAACATCTCTACCATCGACGTTTGATTTAAGCCACAAGGGTTCGTTTGTCTGCACGAGCCTGAGAAATTCTTCCATGGCATTGGAAGCAATGTCTGACATAAGAGACTAGTCCATGTCCGAAAGGCAAGGAGGCTGATAAGGCAAATTTGGCATGGATGAGGAAGTCTCTGCAGGAAGAAGATCAAGATTAAGGGAAGGAGCAGGAGCCGGACCAACCATCCCTTGGTTTCCAAAACTCGCCATTGATAAGTCCAGAGACGATATATGAATAGGCTGGACCGGCGGGAGTTGGGAAATTGGTCTTCCAATGTACTTGGCAGCAATGCCAGATACTCTATGAAGCTGCAAATTAAATTGTTAACCACATGAAAGGAGTAAAAAAAGAAAAAGACAAGTTTTGACGATACGAAATTGACCTCTTCTTTGAGGTGGGCATTCTCTAATCGCAACTTTTGGTCATCAAAATAGGAATCGTCATTGAGAGGTGGGCCACCACAAGAAGGGCAGATAACGTTCTTCAAGGCCTCCCTGATGGCTATGTTCTCGCAACGTATCTTGTCATTGTCAGCTCGAAGAGCACAATTGTCAGCTCTTTCGTGTTGGGCCTGATTTGGAACAAAATAAAAAGCCAAGTCATTAGACAATAGACATGCATGAACGCAGAATGATGATGATATACCTTCATTTGGGTCCTCCTATTTTGGAACCAGAACTTGATCTGCCTAGGGGCCAGGCCTAACTCCCTGCTTAATTGCAACCTTTGTTTCTCATCTGGATGGGGGCACTCTTTGAACATTCTGAAACATCGAGTCCAGTCGAGTAAAGTGGCAATAATAATAAGCAGTAAAAGGAGCTAGCTAGCTGGGAGTGGAAACAAGGCTTACGACTCAAGCCTCTGAATCTGATTGGCAGTATGACGATGATAGCGCTTCCTCCTCTCTTGGGAATCCGAACCATCTTGCTCCCCTGGGGACTGCGACACACCGTACTCCATTTTTAATTTTCTGTGACTACCCAACTTTCTTGCGGTGCAGTCACTCGGGTGAGGTGGCTTCAGGAACAGGAAGGCAAGGGTGTGTATACTGCAACGTACGTGTAGAACCATAAGTTAAGGAAGCAACAGCAACAGCAACAGCAAGGGAGGTTTTAAATATGGGAACTATACGTATGTAAAGGGGTGGGTGTGGTATTGATCTCTTTAATTGCTATGTGATGGGTGGGTTGTTTTAAAAGTCCAGCACCCTTAGTGGTCTGGCAAACTGCTTGTTCTTCCGCAAGAGGGCATTCCTCATTCTGTAGCTTATACTACTCTATTATTTGTCCAAAGTTCCTGGTCATTGACTATGGTGCATATTCTTATCAAGTAACAAAAATATATGCATGCGTCTATTATATCCAATAGTTCATCATTCTCCAAAAATATGCAATTATAGGAAACAAATCCGTCATTTTTCTTCCGTTTTTATTGTAATGTTCAGAATTAAAGACTGACTCTCCCCGCCCTCATTTTTTGGCTCTATATCTAAATTACAAGCCAGTATAGGAAAAGTACAACGTAGGGTTTCAGTTATAAAAGCAAGATTGGGTATCAACTATCAAATATGAGCATTCAAGTTTCTGGAAATCTCTCGGCTATATATTGAATACGAAATCTTAACTTACCAAAACCACATTATGAAATATACGAGTAGATGGTAAGAACAAATCTACCAATCATCATATTAATAACCGAGTAAGATTTTTTTGTAAGAAGATTATATTCAGTATTAACTTATTCTCTATTGCTATATAAATGTTCATTGTATTAAATTATGTGTGTAAAATCAGACATCATATCACTACTACAAAATACGCTTTCTACGTCGGTTGTTTACCCCTTTCTACGTCGGTTCAACAACCGTCGTTGTTGTAGGCGTCGTTGATAAGTTATATTTTTTACGTCGGTTGTTAACCGTCTTAGAAAGTGACATTCTAAGACGGTTGTTTAGCAAAAACCGTCTTAGAATGTCTCTTTCTAAGACGGTTGTTA
>PYAF01006060.1:21123-46847 GCA_007407185.1 Glycine tomentella | reverse complement strand
TTCTTATCCCTATGCTCTTTTAATTTCTATTTATGCATCATTCTATTTCTTGTTGGTAATTTCATTCGGCGCTTAATGCTTGATTCTACTTGATCACTAGTATCACGAACTTAAATCCTAAGTGAGACTGGAAAGTAATCTTAGGGTTTGAACTGAATGAATTTACTCATTACGTTACGTTGCTAGGAATAGGGCATAATGTTTTGATCGCATTAAACACGTGAATATAATCTTAATGCTTGGGTATTTAATTAAATATGTGAGGGATCGATATTTAGTAAAATATCCTTAGGACTTTAATTGCGAGGAATCAAATTTGGGTTACTTAAATGTGTGCGTCAATAAGAATAGAAAAATAATGCATAGGTAGAATTAATCGAAGGGATAAGTAAGACGAAATCCAATCCTACGCTTCTTTGACTTGAAACTCGTTTATTTATTTCCGTAATTTTATCTTTATTTTACGATAACAAATCACACAAATGAACCTTCGCTTTAATCATCTGTACATAGACTACTAAACTGGTAAAAGATTTAAACTAGCCAAAGTAAACTCAAATCCCTGTGGAGACGAACTTTATAAATTTTGTAACTTGCAACGATAACGCGGTGCGCTTGCCGTAAAAGTCCTAACACATAGGCCAAAGGGCATCCTGGTGTAGGAAAATGTGTCAAATGGACAGGTGAATGTGGTCTTGTGTTGGTCCTTTGGTGCAATATGAATATGCATGTAACCTGAAAAACCATCAAGAAAGCAATAATGTGATTTACCTGCCAACCTCAGAACTTGGTCAATGAATGAGAGAGGGAAATGGTCCTTGCGAGTTGTCTGGTTAAGTCTCCTATAGTCAATGCTTATTCGTCAACAGTTGGCTACTCTAGTCCGAATCAACTCATTAGCTTGGTTTCTCACAACAATGATGCCTGACTTCTTAGGGACCACTTGGACAGGTGAAAGCCATGTGCTATCTGAAATGGGATAGATGATCCCTACAGCTAGTAGCTTCATCACCTCCTTCTTCATTAGATTAAGAATGGTGAGATTCAACCTCCTATGTGGCTGCCTTATCAGCCTAGAATCATCCTCCAAGAGTATTCGATGCATGCATATGGAAGGATTTATTCCAGGAAAGTCAACAAGCGTCCATCCAATGGCCTTTTTATGGCTTCTCAAAACGTTCAACAACTTCTCATCATGCTCAAGTGATAGGCTGCTAGATATAATGAATGAGAGCTTCTGAGCATCATCTAAATAGGAATATTTAAGGTGCTCAAGCAGTGGCTTCAGCTCCAAGGAAGGTGGTTGAATGGTGGACGGTAAGGGAAGGTTGGTGGCAGATGGAAGGGAGATAGGAGAATCAACACTTGCACTTGTACCTGCAACACAATCAGAGTGAAGTGCAAAGGAAATCTCCTCACAAATACTACATACAACAACAAAATCATCACAGGTACAGTTAAAAGAACCAAGATCAAAATAAAAAAACTCAGAAAATTCAAAAAGTAAATCTATACAAATATCTACACTATCTACTGCAACATCAATGATATCTACAAGGAAGACAAAATGCTCCTCTCCAAGATATCTCATGGCCTCAAAAAGGTTGAAATGTACAACATCATCACCAAACTTCATGGAAAGAGTTCCTGCGTGCACATCAATTTTGGTCCTAGATGTCATCAACAATGGTCTCCCTAAGATAAATGTGGAACCATGGATGAAATACTCATTCTCCATATCCAAAATCTAAAAATCGGATGGAAAAATCATATCATTAACTCACACCAGCACATCTTCAATAACTTCAAGTGGAAGTGCAACACTTCTGTTGGCTAAGTGAATGACAACACCAGTGGGTTTCAAATAACCAAGTTGTAATGACCTGTAAACTGATATAGGCATAACATTAATGGATGCTCCAAGGTCAAACATTGCATTTGTACAAGTGAAATCTCTAATGGTGCAAGGGACAGTGAAAGTGTCAGGATCTTTGCACTTCTGTGGCAGGGTGGATGGTGGAATGGAAGCAACAATTTTGCTTTTTATAAGTGCAGAAACATTTCTGCCCATCTTTACTTGCTTATTTCCTTTCAGCTTCCTCTTGTTCGTGCACAAATCCTTCAAGAACTTTGCATATTTTGGAATCTATTTGATGACATCCAAGAGGGGAATGTTGACTTCCACCCTCTTGAAAGTCTCTAGAAGATCAGAATCAAGCTACACTTTTTTGTATTAATGGATCTAGAAGGAAAAGGTAGAGAAATATGTTTTGGTGTAGAATCTATTTTGGCACTAGCATCTATTGAATTTGGAAGCTCCTTGCCACTCCTTAAGATAGTAGCACTCACATTCTTTGGATTAATAATTGGTTGTGCTGGAATGTTGCTAGAACATTGTTGCTGCATCTGGTTGACAGTTGTAGCTAACTGTCTAATCTGAGTTTGCAGATCTTGGATGGTGGCACTCACATTCTGTTGAAACTGAATGTTGTTGGTTGTCATTTGCTTCATCAAGTCCTCCAAGGAAGGTTCAGAACTGCTTTGCACAGGTTGTGCAAGTGTAGGTGCAAATTTTTGTAATTGTTGTCTGAACGGGGGAGCTTGGGGTTTGCTAGTGAAGGGTTGATATTGTTGTTGTTTGAATGACTATAGTTGTTGTGTTTGTTGTTGCTGTTCTGGACCAGGACCATACCTCAAGTTCAGACGATCTCTCCAACCAGGATTATAAGTGTTGGAGTAGGGATTATACTGTTGTTGTTGAGGTCTGAATGATTATCCAGGTTGTATGGCAAAAACTTCAGCAATCTGTTTTATTTCTTAGAGAGTAGGACATGTATCTGTTGGATGATCAGGAGCATAGCAAATACCACACAGCCTTGGTTGATTGGTTGCCATCACATTCTGTTGTTGATCAATGGCAAGTTGTCTCATAAGGGATGTTAATTCTGTCAGTTTATTCTCCAACCTTTGGTTATTAACAACCATAGAAACAGATACTTCATTAGCAACCTTGGATAATCATTCATTTGCTACCATGTTGGAAATCAATTGCCTTGTTGCAATGGGAGTCTTGTCCAATAAAGCGCCTCCACTGGCTATTTATAAGTGCCATATTTTAGTTATTTTCAGGATTATAATGCTACCATTTATCTTTTGATTTCAATAGTTTTTCTTATAATTTTCCCCTAGTTCTAGTTGTTTTATATTTTGTACATTTATAAATGTTGTTGTTTAAATTTGGAAGATTCATCCATTTAATTTTGATATTTCGATAGGTATTCGTGGCATCCAAACAACCAAGACAAGATGAAAGGGAAAAAAGGTCAAAATAAGAAAATTCTGGAAATCAAATTCGCCCAGGCTAGTAATCAGCTCACCTGGGCGAGTTAACCTTTCTTCAGCCTTAAGTAATGGCTCGCTTGGGCGAGCTACAACTTGCCTGAGCGAGTTAACTTTTCTTCAACCTTAAGTACTGGCTCACTTGGGCAAGCTACAACTCACCTGGGCGAGTTCACCTGACCTCCTCCACCATTTCCTATATAGTTGTGCAAAAGAAGCCATTAAAAAGAAGAACATGAGAGAAACAAAAAATCATGTACAGAAGGTGAGAGAAAAGAGAAAAGGAGTGGAAACTCTGCAGAAACAGGTCGAGGATCGCCTCCTTTGTCACGTCTTCTGTTGATCTCTTGCTCTACACAATGATCGACTAGTTTCTCCAAAGGATTGGACGTAATCTTCGTACCCTTATGTATCTATTTTAATATTTGATATATTTATGAATCTTTTCTGCTCATTATTGGTGATTTCATTGTATTCTTAATGCTTGATTCTACTTTATCACTAGTGTTGGATATAGGGGGAGCATCATGAAGAATGGAAGACTTTGATTCAAGATTGGTTTTGAGCGTTCAACATGCTTGGATGCCTTGAAGTTGTAATTGATTCAAGTGTAAGAGAAAGGCTAATTTGATGATCCATGCTTTGCATTCATTCATTCATCCATAAACCTAAATGGGTTTCATAAAAATAACAAAGTTTTTATAATTTGAATAAGGTTTTAATCAGATTGAAAGGTTTTTGGAAAAATGCTATTTTCACTGGTTTAATCGATTACCTTACTGATATAATCGATTATTTTGTTCTTCGTTCATCTGGAAAATCTTTTATGAACTTTGTAATCGATTACCCATCGGAATAATCGATTATTTGGCCTTTGTTTACAACAAAACAGCTTTGTTAATATTTTAATCGATTACTTAAGTGTTGTAATCGATTACATAGTTAATCATGATTTTGAAGCCTTACTGGGATAATCGATTACCATTATTCGTAATCGATTACATAGGCTATTTGAGAAAAATCAGTTCCCTGTCTTAATCGATTATCATAGCTTGTAATCGATTACACAGTTCATTGTGAAAATATAAGACTTCTCCTTTAATCGATTACCAAATATTGTCATCGATTACATAGTGCATTGTGTTATCCTGAGACTTCTATTTTAATCGATTACATCTCAAGATAATCGATTATTTTGCTCGTTGGTGAAACCCAGAAACATTCTTGAACAGTTTAATCGATTACATAAGCATTTTAATCGATTATCAGGCGCGTTTAATCGATTACAGTTATTTACAGTTTCAGTTATAAATAGGATTGAAGGCTTGACTTATTTTACAACTTTGAGAGATATACCCATTTGTATTTCTGAGCTCACACAAGTGTTCTAAGCTTTCAAAAGTGATTTTCTAAGTGTTTTTACTTCTTGCTTTATTCAAAACATCAATGGGTCTCTGAATGATTCTTGAGCAAGATTCTTTTCAAGATTAAGGAAAAGCATGTTCTGATTTAGTTTGTTACTCAACCTGATTTGGTAATTCATGTGCATTTCATTCATTGGATCATCAGGTTGTCTCTCTCCTTAATCTTTGTGTGTAATTCTGGTTCTGAATTTCTGTGTAAGATTGCTATTGTAAAGTGGGTTCTTGCTTGTATCTAGAGAAGGGTTTTCTAGTGTAAAGAACAGAGTAGTGTTCTCTGGTTCTTTGTCTCTTAGAATCTAATAGTGTTTTAGATTTCTATTCTTTATCTAGGGTTGATAAAGGGAGATGTTGTAATTGCATGTAAGAACAGAAATTTTATAAGAGTGGAACTCTAATCTAGTGTTGATTAGAAGAAACTGCATGTAGCTTCAGTTGTGAAGTGAACCAGTATAAATTGCTTGTGTTTTTTATTCTATTTCTCTACCTCTCATTTTATTCATTGGTTATTGATTCTTTGATTCATATTCATTGTTCAACAAGTTCTGTTTTGATCTATTGATTTCTTGGGCTGAGACATTTGATTGAGTAAATTGATTTCTTGGTTTTGAAAGTGATAAAGATCCTGAAACTCTGATTTGAATAAGTTTTTAAAATACAAGGTTTTAACCTATTCACCCCCACTTGGTTATTGTGAGTATTCCTATTATTTTCAACTAGTTTCATGAAATTGAATTCTAAGTTTGACTGAAAAGTGCTCTTAGGATTTGAACTAAATGATTTTACTCTTTATGTTACGTTGCTAGGAATAGAGCATAACGTTTTGATTGCAAATAGGACAAGATTATGATTGTAATGCTGGGTTATTTACTTCATATGCGAGAGATCAATATTCGGTAAATATTCTTAGGATTCTCGAATGCGAGGGATCAATTCGGGGTGAATTAATGTGTGCATTAGTAATGTTAGAGAATGATTCATATGTGTTTATATTAACTGGATACTAATGGTATGAACGATGAAATCCAATCCTACGTTCTCTTAAATTAATTAAATTCATTTGACTAGTTTTCATAATTTTTCGTATTTCCGACGCACTAATCCTTTGTTTCCGTTATTTTCGTAAATCCATCAAAATTCAATTATATTTGATGTACATAACTATTGAACTGACTACTTTTATCTAGAATAACTGAGTAGCTCAAGTCTTTGTGGAGACGATCTCTTATAAATTCTGTAACCTACGACGACATTGGTATGCTTGCCAAGAGTATAACAGCTGCATCAATCATATTCATGTCCATTAACATCACCCCTTCAGAAAAATATTGGATCAATAATTGCTCACTAATTTTATGGTGAGGATAGGTAGCACACAGCTTGTTGAACCTTTCCCAATACTCATATAATGTCTCTCCAAGTAGTTGCCTTATACCACATATTTCTTTTCGGATGGATGTTGTTCTGGATGCAAGGAAAAATTTCTTTAAAAAGATTCTCTTCATATCTGTCCAAGTGTTGATAGGATCTGGTTGAAGTTACAACTAGTCCTTAGCCATCCCATCCAGAGAGAATGGAAATGCCTTCATTTTCACATAGTTCTCATGAATGTCATGTAGTCGCATGGTGGAACACACTAAATGATACTCCTTAAGATGTTGATGGACTCCTAAACTGATTCAAGTCCTGTTTGCCCCGATCTTCCTTGCAATGGAATCAATTCTTCAATGGAAAGAAAAACAGAGTATGAGTGCTCTATATTTTATAGCTTTTTAGGTTTTGTGATTTTAGGAATTGGAACAATGGAAGAAGATCATAAATGGATTTGGATTGACACCATGGAATAGGAATTCCAATAAGTCTTGCAAGAATCACCACAATAGCTTAGAAGCTATTGATAAGAAACAAGAAGTTCTTCACTAAGAACAAGGGAGAATAACTCTCAACCTCTCACACACAAAGTGCGTTCTAATTTCATTCAACCAAAAGTTCCTACAATCTGTTGAAATGTAGCTTATATAGGCCACGAAACTATAAGCTAATGAAATGTAAATGTGTCCTAAATGAAATACAAATGTAGCTTCCAAGGGAAGCTATCCAAACAGCTGTTTAAAAACTAAAATCCGCGCCTTTGTAGAGAAAACGGTAATAATCGATTATTTCGAATGGTAATCGATTATTTTGGAACAAATCGATTACTAACTCTTGATAATCGATTACTTTGCTCATATCAGCCCGGAAACTGACTCATGAACAAAATAATCGATTATCTCACCAAATAATCGATTATCACAGGAGCTCCCAAAACCTGGTAATCGATTACAAGCCAAAATAATCGATTATCACAGGGACTCACGGAATCTCACACTTTCATGTAATCGATTACAAGACGGAATAATCGATAACAGCAGAGCTATGGGCAATTCTAACATTTATACAAAGCATTTAATCGATTACAGGCTACTTGTAATCGATTACAACAGATAAATTTAGCATTTTGTAGCCTTCTCCATGGTTCTCCAAGAGATTGAGGTTGGATTGTATATGATCTTGGAGTATTTGAGCCCTAGCCCTTGCCATTGGCCCTTTAATCACCAAAGGAAATACTTCCATGTGTAATTCCAAGTCTTCCTTCACTTGCCTTGGTTTTAGGATTGTATCAGATATTTATGTGGATCTTCACTTGCAAGACCATGAAACTTTGGAAGCAAATGGATTAGTCCACATTTTAGCTCATAATTGACCTCTATCTCAGGATATTGAATACACCAAGGTTGATAAACAACAATTTGAAAATCAAAATGTTCAAAATTAGAAACATAAGGTTCAGAAATAGAATGCTCATAATACAGTATACTACTATCAAAACCTACACTTATATTATCTCTGCTCAAATTGGGAAATGTTCTATCTATCTCAGGATCATATGAATGCAAGTCACCTGGTTTGGATCTAGTCATGTACAGTTCAACTTTTCAATGACAAAAATCACAGACAACTACTCTACCAGAACATTGTTCACAATATTTGCTGAAATGATATAGAAAATGGAAAATTGCCCTTAAGAATTTATTTTTTAAAAATAAAATAAAATAATAATAATAATAATAAATAAAATTAAAATTAAAAAAATTCAAGAATTACCATGGTAAATGTTAAAAATCTTTTATTTATGTAATTTTTTATTTTTTTATCTATCTATATATTTATCGTTAATCTATATATCTATTTATCAATCAATCAATCTATCTATCTATCAGTCTATCTATCTTTAATCTATATATTTATTTATTTTCTATCTATTTATCAATCTATCTACCTATCATCTATATATCTATCTATCTATAAATTTATCTATCAATCTAGAAACAATTTTTTTTATTAGTAGACAAATGCAATTATATTATACTAATATCAATTGTACCTATACTATCATCTAATTATGAGTGGATTAAAGTTGGCACACAATGAATCGTATCCCTGACAATGGCAGCAGTTTTGATAATGATTGTCGAATCGCTATAAAATAAATAAATACTTAGATAATTCTGTAGCACAGGATTAACCTAGGTCGACTCAGAGATACAACCCAATTTGGTTCCAAACGTAATCCACTTATAAAAAGTAGGGGGGTTTATCAAACAGTTTGCAGACAATGAACAAAAATTGCAGAAACACAAACAAGAATTGAAGAAAAATGCAAAACTCACAAAATTGATAAAAGATGTAGTAAAACATATTCAAGAATGTCAATCCAATTCACCAAACCAAGCAATGTAAATTATCATAGTTCTTAGATAATAATTATATTATGAAGGTTTATTCAATATCATTAAAAGTATATCAATCGAATTAACTCCTAAATCAATTGAAATCACAAACTGGATTGAAATATCATCCAAACAATCTATGATTAAAATTCAAAATTAGGAAATAAATCTATAACCTAATTTGTTTTCAATTGTAAACATATTCATCATCATGAAAATTGAAAAGAGGATTGAATAAGAAAATGAACATTCACACAGAAATTATAATACCAAACCAGAACTTAAATTTTCCTCTCTTGGACTGGATCATTGGATTAATTGATTGTTTAGCCATTTATGATCATCATCAATGGAAGAGCCACGAAATTTGTGTAAGAAAATATAAGAACAGAGATGAAAGGAAGAAAAAAATATAGAACAGTGAAGAACAATTGAGAGAAAAAGAGAGAAAAAAATTTAATTCTGAAACTTGCACATGAAGTTAGAACTTCTATTTTTGTCCTGTCTTGCTTCACTAATATATAGTGACTTAATAGAATGAAGGGATGAGCTCTGATTAGGCACATCTAAACTAACTAATTATGCTAATTACACAAATCAAAACCCAAACTCGCAGCACAAAACTCAAGTGTAGAGCTTTTGACTTCCAAGCCTAATTTTAACCTTAAATAGGAAGAATTAGCCCAAGCTTATTTCTGACAAAATTGTAGCTATTTTCCTTAGCTTTCTAAGGAGTACTCATATGCTCCATTTGGTGTTCTTTAGATTCCTCTAGGTCCTACACAAGGAAGATAGCTCAAGTAAGCACAAAATATGAAAATAAGCAACAATTACCAATTAAGCCCAATTATTTGCCTAAGACCAAAAGTGAGACTATAAGAATTCCAAAGAAGTCAAATAAGCTAGGAAGAATAGAAAAATACAAAATTAAAAATGTTCAATCACCTCACATAACCGAAGCACCTCCTGAACCTACTGTTGAGGTAATTTATGTTCTCAATACAAATCATGTAATTCCTACTTCTTCTAACGATAACAATACTCAAATCAAAAGGTCAGAAAGGAAAACTAAAGGTATACCAAAAGTAGTTTATGAACCAGACCCAAAAATGAAAGTGAAATATCTGATAAGTGTCATATTTCAGTTAAAATCATATTTCAAATGCTGACACTTATCTTTTGAGTTCATTAACTTTGTTTATAAACTTGCCTTGAACCTAGTTAATTTGTATCTATTACTTAGATAAATTTTGCTTTTCATATTTCGGAAGTTAATCCAATCATATTTTGTATTTTGATAGATTTCGAAGTTCCGAGGCTTCCGAACAAGCAAAGCAAGCAAGGAAGGGCTTAAAGATTAAAACTTGGAGGTGTTAATAGCAAAACATGCCCACAATTCATCAAGGCCCAAAGCTTTCTTCAGCATTAAGATTCTAACTCGCCCATACGAGCTCCTCTAGTGTATTTAGCTTGCCCAGGCAAGCTTCAAGTCCCAAGATGATAACATTAGCTCGCCCAGGCGAGCAAACTTAGGCAAAACCACTCGCCTAGGCGAGTGAAGTTGGCAGGAGAGGAAAACCTATAAATAGGCCACAAAATTGGAGGAGAAAAACATGAATTCTTCATTCCTTTGCTTCTTTAGTTTGTTGCTTAGCTTAGGAAGGTTAAATATTAGTATTAGGGAGGTTAGGAAAGTGTGAGAAGTGAGGATTAGTGTGAAGACTCTGCCGGAAAGAAGTGGTGATGGGGCCCTTCATCAATTCTTCCCGTGAGGAGGTTCTCTCCACTATGAGTAGCTAGCTTCTCTGAGGATTGGATGTAATCTTCTTAATCCTATACATCTCTTTTAATATTTATTTACGCATGAATCGTTTCTATTCCTTATTGGTAATTTCATTTTGTCCGTAATGCTTGATTCTACTTGATCACTAGTTTCATGAATTTAACTCTGAGTGAGATTTGGAAAGTAATCTTAGGGTTTGAACCAAATGATTTTACTCATTACGTTACGTTGCTAGGAATAGGGCATAACGTTTTGATTGCATTAAACACGCGATTATAATTCTTAATGCTGGGGTATTTACTTCATATGCGAGGAGTCGATATTCGTTAGATATCCTTAGAACTCGAATGCGAGGGATCGATTCGGGGTAAAATAGTGTGCATCAATAAGGATAGGCGATGATTTATGCCTGGTAATATTAATTGGATATAAAAGAATAAGAATGGTGAAATCCAATCCCACTTTCTCATAATTATATTTCATTTTTTTTATCTTCCGTTACTTTCTTAAACAAATGAAATTTTGCTCAACCTACTTGTACCTAACTATTGAACTGTTAAGTTATATTTGGATTAACTGAGTAGCTCAAGTCCCTGTGGAGACGAATCTTTATAAATTTTGTAACTTACAACGACAAATCGGTACGCTTGCCGAGAGTCTAACAATATACCATTAGCAATTTTGTGTCATCTCACAGATTATCTGAATCATATGCTCTAACGGTTGATCAATTATCTATTGTATCCATTCCTATAAGTGCGCATGAAACTTTGGAAGATCCTAGATGGAAGAAAGCAATGAATATTGAAATGGAGGCACTTCAAAATAATGAAACTTGGAAGATAACATCTTTACCAAATAGAAAGAAGACTAAAGGATGCAAATGGGTTTATACAATGAAGCTGAATCCGGATGGAAGCATTGATAGATACAAGGCAAGACTTGTGGCAAAGGGATATACACAAAAGTATGGAGTTGAATATCAAGATACATTTGCTCTACATGGAGGTTCCACCAGGAGTTCAACTAGCACCATCAAAGGAAAATGATGTCTACAAGTTAAATAAGGCTTTATATGGCCTTAAATAGTCACCTAGGGCATGGTTTGGTAGGATCTTCTCGGTAATGAAGAAGTTTGGTATAATCAAAGCAATTCATATCACACCTTATTCATAAAACACAACAAAGGTAAGGTGGCCATACTCATTATCTATGTGGATGATATGGTGTTAACTGTAACATCCTCAAAATTTTATCTTGAGCTTATATTTATGTTGGAATAAATTATGGATATGTGATGATAGTGTGATACAAGAAGGATAGGATAAAATTTTACATCTCCCTTTTTTACTTAACCAAACAAGGTTTTTGACCACTCATTTTAAAGCTTAGGATGTCCTCTATGTTGTCCTAAAATATGGGACCAAACTGAGTAGTGAAATCATGCCCAAAATTTAATTAAACACAAGCTGTCCAAAACTGTGCATACACAAAACAACCACTGCCACCCGTTTTAATTTTTTTTATCTCTCTCATTTCTTACTCAAATTAGGTGCATGATATATGGAATCAAATATCTAGATGTAAAATATAACATATAAAATTTTTAGCTAAATCTAGATTTTGTACTGCTTGCAATTACGAAAACACTAAGAGATGTTATTGCCCAAATTTGAGTCCATTGGCAGCTTTGGAGTGTAGTTTTTAAAATACTATAGCTAGAGTTTTAGAACTCCAAATGAGGCATGTGATACCTTGTTAGAAAGCTTAGGAAGTCTATTTTAACATACTAAACAATGAGAATTTAATAACTAGTGGATTAGTACAAATTACAGGAAGAATCAACACATAGGTGATAAGATTTTTTTTAGAAAAACATTAGGTGGAAGCTGTCTAACTTGGAAGCAAAAGTTTTAGCTAACCAATTAGAATTTTATTTCTTGAAGACTACAAACTTCACGTACTACAACCAAAGTAATATTGTTTTGTTTTAAGAATGCTTGGATACGTGAATCAATAGCAAAGGAGGTGGTATCCATGAGTAAATGAGAAGTCAATAAATAAAGAGAATAAGACAAAATTTAAAATAAGCATCTTGAACCAACCTTTCAAGGTGGTCTTCGACGTGGAAAGCAAGCATTAAATGAAGGAATATTTCTTTATCTAGTTTCAGCCATGTATGTGTAGTTCTAGGCACCAAGCAAATGAAATCCATGTATTTAGCAAGCTCCACGTGCACTTAAGATATATATGAAGGAATAGTAGTAATGATTAGATCAGGATAATATCTTCAAAGATAGTTACCTTGTAACTAAACTAAATACTAATCTAGTTGAAATCTAACTAATTCACTTACTATCTAACTAAAAAACGTAGTATCAATAGCTAATGGTGTTACAAAATTATGCACGTAAATTCCTAGCTTCGAAACTCATCCCACGACCCACTTGAATTCTTTGCACCTTGCTTTTTATTTCTCACCTTCTTAGTTGCTCATAACCATAGCTTCTTTCCTAGTGTATCATACTTCTATTTTTCTTCTTTTAAAGACTTTCTTCCTTGAAGATTTCCAAAAGGGCAGCTACCTACTCAATCATTTACAAATCCAATTTACTTAAGGTAGGCTACGCTTCAATCTTTAATTAAGATTTTATTTGGACTAACATATATGTGTAATGGTGCTATAATAACCATTGGAACTAAAAAAAAAAAAAAATCTGGCGCCAGTAGCGCTAGAGTGGCGCGGTTAGCACCTGATATACTGGAAGTTGGCGCCAGTAGCGTCAGATATACTGGAAGTTGGCGTCAGTAGCGCCAGAAGTGCTCCAGAAAGCCTGTTTTTCACTAGAACTTGGCGTGGATAGCGTTAGAGTGGCGCGATCAGCGCCAAGGCGCGATGTGGACCACTATATAAGGTCATTTTATGCGATTTCGGGGCCAAAACTCTTCCTTTCTTCTTCCTCTAAATGTTTTCCACCATTGTTGAGCTTGGGAAGCTCCATACCACTCAACCATTGTCCAAGTATGGCGTGATGTTGGACTGTTGCAATAAGAAGGTTGTTGTGCCTTCTAATGGATTGGTTCGAGTTCCAACCCTTTCCTATCAGTCTTGCAAGCTCGCAAGGCGATCAGGGAAGGAGCTCAGGGCTATATCTTCTCATGTGTGATAGAAGATAAGTCGAGTGTTGATCTGTTGTAGATCCCGGTGGTGAGCGAGTTTGTGGATATATTTCCTAAGGAGATTACGCAGCTACCACCTGAGAGAGAGATTGAGTTCTCCATTGATTTGGTTCCCGGTGTAGGACCAATATCTATAGCACCTTACTGTATGGCTCCTCTTGAGTTGAGAGAGCTGAAGGTGCAGTTGGAGGACCTGCTGTTCAAACATTTTATCAGACCAAGTGTTTCACCGTGGGGAGCATAGTTGATCTTCGTGAAGAAGAAGGATGGCAGTATGAGGTTATGTGTTGATTATAGGCAGCTGAATAAGGTTACTATCAAGAATAAGTATCCTTTTCCTCGGATTGATGATCTGTTTGATCAGTTGAGGGGAGCCAGTGTGTTCTCTAAGATCGACCTGAGATCCGGATATCACTAGATTCGGATCAAGCCTGCAGACATACCAAAGACAGTCTTTCGGTCTCGGTATGGTCACTTTGAGTATTAGGTCATTCCCTTTGGTCTGACGAATGCCCCCGCAGTGTTCATGGATTATATGAACAGGGTATTCAGGCCTTTCTCAGATCAGTTTGTGGTGGTGTTTATTGATGACATACTGATCTACTCCCGGACGGAGATGGAGCATGCCGAGCATCTCAGGATTGTTCTTCAGACATTGAGGAATGATTAGTTGTATGCCAAGTTGGCAAAGTGTGAGTTTTGACTATCAAAGGTGAAATTTCTTGGCCATGTGATTTCTGCAGCTGGGGCATCAGTTGATCCCAGTAAGATAGAGGTTGTGATGACTTGGGAGAGACCCAAGGACATATCTGAGATCCAGAGTTTCCTTGGATTGGCAGGCTACTACTGAAGGTTCATTCAGGGGTTTTCACAGTTGGTGTAACCTTTGAGTCGCCTCACCCGGAAGGGGATTCCGTTTGTTTGGACCCATGAGTGCGAGCAGTGTTTCCAGGAGTTGAAAGAGAGGTTGACTACAGCTCCAGTGTTGACCCTTCCTGACCCTGAGGGAAGCTTTGAGGTGTACTGTGATGCTTCCAAGTAGGGGCTTGGATGTGTACTGATGCAGGAGAAAAAGGTTGTTGCCTATGCTTCCAGGCAACTGAAGCCTCATGAGGAGTCTTATCCTACGCATGATTTAGAGCTTGCGGCTATTGTCTTTCCTCTAAAGATTTGGAGGCACTACCTGTATGGTGCCAAGTTGGTGGTGTTCAGTGACCACAAGAGTCTCAAATATCTCTTTGACCAGAAGAAATTGAATATGAGACAGAGACGGTGGATGGAGTTCCTCAAAGATTATGACTTTGAGTTGAGATACCATCCCGACAAGTCGAATGTTGTTGCTGATGCCTTGAGCAGGAAACATGTGAGTGCCGCCTGCATGATGATCTCAGATTGTGAGCTGATTGAGCAATTTAGATATATGCACCTGACTGTGACAGAAGGTGCTCGTGGTCTCAAGTTGAGAGAGACTAAGGTTGATAATGATTTGATTCGGAGAATCCAAGAGGCCCAGAAACAGGATGATGATGTGGGGGCCATGATTGGTCAGCAGGATGTTTCTTGGGAGACTCACGAATTGGTGTTGTACCAAGATCGAGTTGTTGTGCCTAAGGGCGAGTTGGTGGATGTCGTTCTGTTTGAGGCTCATAAGGGCCAATTTAGCATTCATCCAGGTGCCACCAAGATGTATCAGGACCTAAAGAGGAATTTCTGGTGGCCAGGGATGAGAGAAACATAGCTGAGCATGTGGCTAAGTGTCTGGTATGTCAGAAGGTGAAGATTGAGCATCAGAGATCGTTAGGTCTACTACAGCCTTTACAGATTCTCGAGTGGAAATGGGATAGCATTTCCATGGATTTCGTAGTTGGACTACCAAGGATCAGACTGGATGTGAATCCATCTGGGTGATTGTTGATAGGCTGACCAAGTTCGCTCACTTCTTACCTGTTCGAACTTACTATACTGCAGAGAGGTTGGCTCAGCTATATGTCAGAGAGATTGCCAGGATGCATGGTGTCCCGGAGAACATTGTCAGCGATAGAGATCTGAAGTTCACTTCTAGGTTTTTGGGTGCTCTTCAGGCGGCTTTTGGAACCCAGCTGAGGCTTAGCACCACCTACCACCCACAGACAGATGGTCAGACAGAGAGGACTATCCAGACTCTAGAGGATATGTTGAGAGCTTGTGCTTTGGATCAGGATACTAGGTGGAATAGATGCCTACCTTGGGTGGAGTTCTCATATAATAACAGCTTTCATGCTAGTTTAGGCATGGGACCCTACGAGGCATTATATGGTCGGAGGTGCAGGACTCCTGTTTGTTGGACCGAGGTAGGAGAGAGACAGCTTCTTGGACCTGAGATGGTTCAGGAGACTTTTGAGCAGATCCGTTTGATCAGAGATAAGTTGTTGAGAGCTCAGAGTCGGCAGAAGAGCTATTATGATCATAAACACAGGCCACTGCATTTTGATGAAGACGACCATGTGTTTCTGAGGTTGTCTTATGTCATAGGTGTAGGACGGGCATTGGGCGTGAGGAAGCTCAGTCCTAGGTTCATTGGTCCTACCAGTGGCCTATAGGCTAGCTTTACCTCCCTAGTTGTCAGGGCTGCATGACGTTTTCCACATGTCACAGCTGAGGAGATATGTGGCAGACCCGTCACACGTGGTGGAGCCTGACACCATTCAAATTAGGAAGAATCTGACTTGTCCTATACGGCCCATACGGATTCTGGATAGGATGGAGAAGCAGATTCGAAGTAGGACCATTCCCATATTCAAGGTATAATGGGAAGGGAGGACACTTGAGGAGGGGACTTGGGAGCGGGAGTAGGAGCTTTTGCAGTTGTACCCCGAGTTGCTTGAAAGGTATGAATTTGAATATTGCGGACAAAATTCTTAAAAAGGTGGGGAGAATATAATAACCCTTGGAACTAAAGCATACTTTTCTAGAAAGCCTGTTTTTCACTGGAACTTGGCGCGGATAGCGCTAGAGTGGCGCGATCAGTGGCAAGGCACGATCTGGACCACTATATAAGGTCATTTTATGCTATTTGGGGGCCAAAACTCTTCCTTTCTCCTTCCTCTGAACGTTTTCCACCATTGTTGAGCTTGGGAAGCTCCATACCACTCAACCATTGACCAAAACACTTTACACCCAACATGAAACTTGTAGGGAATCATCCTATGAGCTAGAATCCTTCATCACTTTTCCCTAAAAACCACCAAACGGAGAGATCATTTTCTCTAGGGAACTTCTCAAAACTCGAGTTTGGCGGGGAAAGGAGGCGATTCACGGACACCCAAGCTTGGAAAAGTTGTCCTCTAGCCTTCCTTGTCGATTTAGAGGTAAGAAACACAAATTCTACCGATTATTTGAGAATTTGGTCTTGAGGTGAATAATGACCCATTTGAGTTAGAGCTGGAATTAGGCTTGGGTCCTTTAGAAAAGTATGCTTAGGATGCTGTTATGATGAAGGATTAGCTTTGAAATATTGATTTTATGGACTTTGGTATTTGGCTTTGAGAAATGTATGTGTAGGAAGAATGTTGGTTAAATTGGTGATTGTATGACATGCATGAGCCTTGATGCTTCTACCATATGTGCTCAGGAGATTATATAAACGGTGAAACTGTGTTGAAGTAACCGTTTTAGCCATATTGTTAATCCTTGAGTTTTTGCCTGAATGATGTTGAACTCTTTGAATTGGTTGATGCAGAGTCTTTGGGAGACTCTAGTGACTTGGTTAGGCCGAGATAGATCCTGCTGAGGGTTTGTGAGTCGCCTATTAGGTGGTTAGTTCTAATAACCTTAAGATAGAGGACAAAGAGGTTTAAATGGAAAGGAATAGTGTTTCTTTTCATTCTAACGGTTAAGAACCGTTATTGATTGTTTGTATACCTTCATCTAAGGCATGATATGGAGACTACTAGTGGTTATGACCATGAAGCCGGGAGAACCGATGTAACGCTAAGAGCAGGTAAGCTCTTTGTTCTTGGGAGTGTTTCCCTCTGCCTGTGTTCCACCATACTCCGAGGGAGTGATGGTTGCATACATGATGCATGTGCATTGAATTGGTTGTTACAGCTTTCCTCATGATAATAAGTATGCATGATTCTATGCTTTGTGTGTATGGTTGCCTTTCGAATAGATCTTCTGGCCAGTTAGATAGATATGGACCTCCCTAGGAGTAGAGCGCAACTCCTAGTTTAGTTTGCTCACGTAAAGGGTGAGGATGATCCTTTAAGACCAAGAGATAGGTGGTCCCATCGCGGTTCAAGCCTATTCTCAGAGGTGCCATATACGTGCATCCATGTGTAAAGGGATAGCTCCCGATGGGATGACACGAGTGTGAGTTTCGGTCTCACACTGGGGACTGAAAGTCCCAGATGCTGATGATGATGCATCTTGTGGCAAGCATAGTACCGCGGATATACATTAGAGCTAGAGGATGGCTATGTATTGTTGTGAGGGCCAGGTGGTCGAGTGTTTGTGATGCCTTTGATGTTGTGTATCATGGAAGTGAGCCAGGGGGAGGAGAAGCCTCCAAGAACCCTGAGCTTACTGAGATTGTATCTCACCTCATGTGTGGGGATTATATTTTGCAGGTGATACATTTGGCAGAGATGATGGGCCGCAGGAGGCCCTGGTAGGGACAGACTCTATGTAGCTGCTTGGCAGTGTGATGAGAGCATTGTGGCTCACTACTTTTTGTTTTGATGTATTTTGTACCCCTACGAGGGAAGATGTGTGTGTGCACATATTGTGGATTTTGTTTATGTTTATGATGTATAGACATTGCATGTTTTGTACCCTCATGTGAGGATGTGATCTATGAGATCATGGCACTGGAAGCCTATTCTTTTGTATAGCCACATGAGTGGATTTGGTGATGTATATATGATTATACCCATATTGAAATATGTGGTTTATGTTTCTCCTGATATATTTGCTGGGATATTATTATTTATCTGCCCCTAACTTTATGTTATCTGGATCGAAAAGGCTACTTATGGTTTTGTGGCATTCATTTATGCTTTGTGGATACATACCATACATAATGAATCAGGAAATATGGTTTTGAGATGAAAACGCTTACGTTGTTTTAATTATTGGTTTTCAAATTAATTACCGCATTAATCTGATTAAGTAATTGTTAATACACCGGATGCATACGGGGTGTTACAGGTGCAAATTTATGAGTGATCATTTAGGATGAATTTTCATATCATTGAAGATTATTTTATGATGTGGTTATGTTGATTTAACAATGGGATATGTTGATGATTTAAATGCTGAAATTTTAATAATATTTGGACTTGATTGTGATGACCTTCAGAATTGCTTTTGATGGAATTTTGGACAGTTTGCTTATATGTTTATATTGGAACTATTTTAAATTAATTCTAAGTAGAGGTTGAATGGTGTCGGGATGAAAGATTTAATTACTCAAGTGGTTTAGTTTTGATAAGTAAGTAGTAGAGGGATAAGTTGAGAAGAACATAAGGTCTAGGTTAAGTTCTAATCTTTTCTTGTATGGTCTAAAGAAATTATAAAATTATTTGGAAGATATATTATGGTTTACTAGCTAGATCACTAACATGTTGTCTTTAGCTTGATGATATTAATTTGCCATGCATAAGTTGGCATGATTTTGATTGAATAAGGTATGGTAGCCGAGCCATACATGTGATGTATTATATTATTTGTGATGGAAATTTTTAAATGAGGTTGTATGAGTTGCTTATGGATTAAATGATGGTTTTTCTATGATAATATATATATATATATATATATATATATTGATTCATGTTTCCAAGTCCAGTACGAGATTTGTGAAACAACATCCGATACTACATCTAGTACGAGATGTAGAGACCAGGTGCAAAAACATGGAAAAATCATGCATTATTTGCGTAAGACGGCCGCTGCTAGACATCCAGTACAAGATGTACATACATACAATATGATATGTAGAGGCCATGTGCACCTTGGAATTTCATGCATACATATTGTGTGAAAGGTTATTTATTGATGTTATTGGAATTATTTGATAAATTACTAATACTAACGTATTTGGTGGTTTAGTTTTGCTTATTGAGAAACTTTATTTCTCACAAGATTTGTTTCATTTTTTTTATAGATGGCAGCAATAATCATCTTCCTTGATGCTCTAGACTGGGGATGGTACAGAAAGGAGGAAAGAAATCACTATATTATTACCATGCACCTTGTTATCCGAGTTTATGTATAATCTTTTACTCCTATATGATAACTAGGGACTAGGGTGGTGTATGGAAGATCTTGTACTTGTAAAACATGAAGTAATGCAGCAAGTAATTAGTTTTGTCTAATGAAGGAGGTTTCCACTTACAAAACTTGTATGTATTCAAATTAATTTTTACCAGTATATGTTCCTTAAAAATAAACAGTAGTAAAAATTTTCTAGAAATATATTAGGTCGTTACAATTTTGGTATCAGAGTGAGGTTCATTCTATTAGAGCCTAAGAGGAATGGACTGACTATGTTTTTCTGTGTACTCTTAGTATTGTATGTTTATGTGTGATTTTTGTGTTTGCTGAATTCTAACGCACTTTACTTTATAATTGAGCCTGATCACCCTCAGTATTTTTGTGAAAGTGAATAGGAATCCATGCTACTAGAAGAACAAGAGGTAGAGCAACAACACAAGCTGGTGGCAATAGTGAAGAAATAAATATTCTTCACGAAATGCTAGCAGCTATGCAAGAGCAAGCGGCTACTACAAGTCAACAAGCGATTGCAACAAGTCAACAAGCTACAATAGCTATTCCAATGATGGCGCAACTGAACCATAATAATAATCATGATAGTAATAATAACCCTAGTCAAAATAATAGTAGGAGGCAAATGACTGATTTAGAATATCATAAGTTTGTTGAGTTTAGAAAATCTAATCCACCAGTATTTACGGGAACCTTTAATCTAGATATGGCTGAAGAATGGGTTAGAGAAATAAAAAATATATTTAGTGTATTAGATTGTTCTGACCAACAAAAGGTAACTTATGCTACATATATGTTACAATCTGATGTTGAGTATTGGTGGAATAGTCACAAGCAAATTTTGGCAGGTAATGGAGTAGAGATCTCATGGGAGGTGTTTAAAACAACATTCTATGGGAGGTATTTTCCCATATCAGTGAGAAATGTTAAGGAGTTCGAATTTCTTAGGCTTTAGCAAGGTAATAGTAGTATGTTTGAATATAATGCTAAATTTGAAGAGTTAATTAAATTTTCCTCTACCTATCAGTATAATGATGAGCCTTGGAAGTGCATGAAGTTTGAAGGGCGACTGAGGGAAGATATGTTGGAAGTGGTAGGACCCTTAAAATTATGGATTTTGGTGTTTTTGATAAATAAGTGTAGATTAATAGAAGAATATAAAAGGGGATTTGCTGAAAAGAGAGAGTCAAGTAATAATTTTAGGAAGAAATTAAGACCTCAGCCCTTTAACTTTAAGAATAAGTTTTAGCAGAGGAAGTTTCAGACAGGGAAAAATTCAGGCAGGAAATGTGACAAATGTCATAAGATCCATGGAGGTAGGCCATGCCTTATAACTCAGACCACTTGTTTCCGATGTGGAAAGACAGGACATTTGGAACAGAACTGTTGTAGTGATGTTCAACATTTTAGATGTGAAAAGATGGGGTACTATGCTAACAATTGTAGAAATGAAAAACCCGGAGACACCACACGTCCTCAACAGACTGGAAGGGTTTTTGTCATGAATGTAGCACAAGCATCTCAATCCGACAATCTCATCGAGGGTAAGTGCATAATTAAAGATAAAATTTTAACTATATTATATGATTCAGGTGCTACTCACTCTTTCATTTCTTATGACACTGCTATACAATTAGGGTTGTCTTTATCTCAATTACCTTATGATTTCTTAGTTTTTACCCCTACATGTAAATCTATTACTACTAGTCAAATCTGTTTTAATTGTGATGTTTAAATTGATAACAGATATTTTTTCTGCAAATTTGATTTGTCTTCCTTTGACTAGGTTTAGTATATTTTGGGTATGGATTGACTTGGAGCTAATCATGTATTGTTGGATTGTTCAAATAAAACCATTGTTTTACCTTTAGAAATCTCAGAAAATAGTCAAACCCAATGTCTGTATTTGAACTCCATTGTTTCTTATTCCAGTAAGAATGAAATTCAAGGGTATGTGCTTTTATCAACTAATGTAACTGAGTCAACTGATGAACTCTCTAATATACCTGTGGTAAAAGAATAGCCAGATGTATTTCCGAATGAGATACCAAGGATACAAATTGTTTTTATTACCAGAGGCATAATGATAGCACTCAGTGGTTTGGGAACTCTACCTATCTCAATCCTGGCTGCCCATGCTTCAATATCTAAGTTTTCACCAAAAAAGGCCAATTTCTCTTATTAGGCAGAAAGATTCGATGAAGGGAGAAAGCCCGGGGAACTGGACTGTGACTCTTCTATTACATTACGGAGAAGTCCATTTTCGTCACACTTAGTCAAAAGGGATCACCTGGGCATGTCAAAGAACCGGAACTACCAGACCTTGGTCGTCTCCGCCCAGAGAGGGAAATAGAATTTTCTATTGACCTAATTCCTGGATCTGGACCAATATCCAGAGCACCTTATACAATGTCCTTTCTAGAGTTGGAAGAATTGAAAAAGCAATTAGAAGAGTTGTTAGAGAAGAAATTTATTAGACCTAGTGTTTCACCCTAGGGAGTTCCAGCTTTGTTAGTGAAAAAGAAAGATGGGGGAATGAGGTTTTGTGTAGACTATAGGCAGCTTAATAAGATAACCATTAAAAATAAGTATCAATTGCCTAGGATATATTATTTGATGGACCAGCTGGGAGGAGCCACATTATTTTCTAAAATTGATCTTAGATCAGGATACCATCATATTAGAGTTAAGAATGAAAATATTCCTAAAAATGCAAGTAGGACTAGATATGGGCATTATGAGTATTTAGTGATGTCTTTTGGATTAACTAATGCTCTAGCAGTTTTTATGGATTGCATGAATAGAATATTTAGATCTTATCTAGATAAGTTTGTAGTAGTCTTATATAGATGATATACTTGTTTATTCAAAGTCAATAAAAGAGCATGAAGAGCATCTTAGAATAATATTGCAGACACTTAGAGAAAAGAAGTTGTATGCTACATTATCTAAGTGTGAATTTTGGGCCACGGAAGTGAAATTTTTGGGTCATGTTGTTTCTAAAGAAGGAATTTCAGTTGACCCTAGTAAAATTGATACAGTCATGAATTGGGAGAGACCAACCACAGTAACTGAGATTAGGAGTTTTCTAGAATTAGTTGGTTATTATAGCAGATTTATTAAAGGGTTTTCACAAACAGCTTTACCTCTTACTAGCTTGACTAGGAAAAATGTGCCTTTTGTATGGTCACCAGAATGTGAAAAGAGTTTTCTAGAATTAAGGAGAAGGTTGACTAGTACTCCAGTGTTAGTATTGCCAGATACTCATGGTGCATTTGAATTATATTGTGATGCTTTAAAGCAAGGTCTTGGTTGTGTGTTGATGTAAAAAGGGAATGTGGTAGCATATGCATCTAGACAATTGAGACCCATGAAATCAATTACCCAACCCATGATCTAGAATTAGCAGTTGTAGTTTTTGCCTTAAAGATCTCGAGACAGTATTTATATGGAGTAAGATTTGAAGTCTTTTCAGATCATAAGAGTCTCAAGTATCTCTTTGATCAAAAAGAGTTGAACATGAGACATCGTATATGGGTTGAATTTCTTAAGGATTTTGACTTTGAGTTAAAATATCATCCAGGAAAAGCAAATGTAGTAGCTGATGCATTAAGTAGGAAATCTTTGCATGTATCTAGGATGATGATCAAGGAAATAGAATTAATAGAAAATTTCAAAAATCTTAATTTGGGATTTTCTATTAATTCTAAAAGTATTATTTTGAGTCAAATACATATCACTAGTGATTTCAACGATCACATTAGGCTAGGACAACAGAGAGATTCAGATTTTCAACAAATTTTAACCCAAATCCAAGAAGGAAAATTGCAAGATTTTGAGATAAATAATAATGGGTTGTGTAACATCCTCAAAAATTACATTCATAGTTATAATTAATTTATGGACATGTGATGATATTAGAATACAAATATAAAATGACTATATCACTCTTTCCTTGAAGTAAAAAATTACCAGAATATCCTTAAGATAAAAAATTACAAAAATACCCTTGGACATTTTTGAAAATGACAAAAATACCCCTAGGATGAATGGGAAAATTACCAAAATGCTCCTAGGCCAGAAATGCTCAAATATCTTTAGAAATTTTGAAGAAACATGATGAAATTATAGAGTGCACTTAGCTGACTAAGTATCAAAATATTTTGTGATAGAAAACTCTAGAATAAAATTTCTATGAATTTTATAAGATAACAACTTTGAGACTTTATTCAAGAAAATTTAAACATAAGAAAAATATGGAAAAATGATAAATAGAATCTATGGAATTTTATTTTATTTGTAAGATGTATAAACCTATTTAATAAAATAGTTTAGTAATTTTGATGGTCAGAAGAAGTATGGACCTATCAGAATTTAGATAAGGAGCAGTCTGGTATGTAAGGATTATGCAATGCTTTGTATAGACTGCTTGTGAGTAATTTAAACTATCATTGAAATAAATTTCTAGGAATTTCTAGAATTCTATCATTCAATATTATCTCTAGATAGAAGAATTCAAATCAAACTTGACTTCCTACAAGAAATTGCCATGTGGAAAATCATAATTGAAATTAGACTTTTCTTAAGCATAAAAAATGATATCTAATGGTATAAAAGGAATAAAAACTTGTCTTCCTTTCCATTCAAATGGATATTATATCATTTTCCAACTACTATATAAAGGGGTGAAGGCTTTGAATGGAAGTCATTCTCAAAAACACCATTTCTACCACACCTTCACTTGAGAAACACCCTCCTTCCATCTCTTTCATTTCACTTCCATCCTTTCCTTTCCAAAACATCAAATTCTAGACAAGACTTTCATTCTTTCAAAGACCTTGAGGTGCAGCCAAGTACTTGGAGGAATTGGAAGCAAACTTGTTTGAGGTAGGTGAAAGTTAGTTTCATTTATCATTTGATTCTTGAGATAATTCGTATGGCTGTAAGCTGAATTTTAGACTGTTTTGAAATTTCCATATCTCCCTCTATACTTAACCAAACGAGGTGTTTGACCACTAATTTTAAAGCTTAGGATGTCCTCTATATTGTCCTAAAATATGGGACCAAACTAATTAGTGAGTCATGCCCAGAAATTATTTTAGCTCAGGCTGTCCGAAACTGTCCACACCCAAACAGCTTCTACCATCTGTTTTGAAAAATTTATTTCTCTCTCATTTCTTATTAAATTAGGTGTATGATATATGGAATTAAAGATCTAAATGTCAACTGTAACATATAAAAATTTCAGCTAAAACTAGATTTTTTACTGATTGAAATCGTGAAAACTCTAGGAGATGTTAGTGTGGAATTTGGAGACCGCTGGTAGATTTGAAGTTCTATTTGTAAAATATTATATCTAGAGTTTTATAACTCCAATTGAGGCACGTGATACCTTTTTTAGAAAGCTTAGGAATTCTATTTTAACATACTAAAAGATGGGAATTTAATGACTGTTAGATGAGTATAGACTATAGGAGGAACTGAATCATATGTAGTAAGAAATCTTGTTGTTATAATGTTCTTTGTTATGATTTTCTTTTATGATGATGAAATCTTGATGTGTGGCATAATTGTATGAAATGAGTTATGTATCTTTGCATGTCATTGAGCATGTCATGTGCATTAAGAAAGATAAAAAGATAAGACCTGAAGGGTGATATGGTTAAGCCGAGCACGACCCTGCGGGAAAGACATATTGACCCAAGGGTGATACAGTTAAGCTGAGCACGACCCTATGGGACTCCAAAGGGTGATACAGTTGAGCTGATCACGACCCTGCGGGAGCAACCTAAGTCTAGTAATGAGCTCATTGTCTAGTTTAGGGTATTAAAGAGTAAAATAATAAAGGTAAGCTATGCATTGACATGATTGAAAATGATGCTTGCATTAATGATGAAGTATGAGATTATTTTTAAGTGTTTGTGAATAAAATGAATCTACTTCGGGTTATATGTTTATGAAATTAAA
>PYAF01006060.1:3591-15176 GCA_007407185.1 Glycine tomentella | reverse complement strand
TTTTCGATTTAATTTACTGTTTTGTTTAATTTCTTTACTTAATTCAACACAATCATCCAACAAACTCTTGCGTATTCTACTGTTCTCGTTCAATCATAACTTTTATAATTATTGAGAAATCTTCCCAATCCCTGTGGAGACGATACTTTACTTACCCTTTTATTACTTGTTAAACGATCGGTGCACTTGCCGTATCAATCGCGTTAGCGCGCGACAATGTTCCTTAAAAATAAACAGTAATAAAAAATTTCTAGAAATATATTAGGTCATTACATTAACAGGGGATGATAAGGAAGAAATGAAGTCACTTGAGAAGAGACTAGCTGCTGAATTTGAAATGAAGGATCTAGGTCAACTAAGGTACTTTCTTGGAATAGAAATTGCATGATCAAAGAAAGGCATATTCTGTCTCAGAGAAAATATATATTGGATTTGTTATTCGAGACTGGGATGTTGGCCTGTAAACCAGCTGACACCCCAATTAAGATGAACCATTCTCTTGGAGTTTATCCAGATCAAGTAGATACAGACAAGGGTCGATATCATAGGTTAGTTGGAAAGTTAATATATTTATCACACATTAGACCTGACATTGCCTATTTTGTGAACACTGTAAGTATATTCATCCATTCTCCTAGTGAAGAACATCTCAAAGTTGTATACCGTATTCTCATATATCTTAAGGGTTCACAAGGAAAAAGGTCTGTTATTTTTTTAAAAAAAATGGAACTTGCATTGAAGGGTACATAGAATCAGATTCGATTGGGAATAAAACTACTAGACAATCAACTTCAGGATATTTTATATTTGTAGAAGGCAATTTAGTCACATGGAGGACAAGAAACAAAAGGCAGTGGCTAGAAAATAAAATCAATACAAAATCTTCAAATCTTTTCGTTGCTAATTGATTTGAATATCATGTCCTATCTTGTGTAGCATTTCTTTTAGCCATTCATATATTAGCATCTTCTTATTAATTGAATGTGCATTTAAATCCGGATTTATTCTAAGACTCGTCACCTATTTATATTTATCGCATTTTTTAAAAAAAAGAGAGAACATATTGAATTCTTAAAATGGTTTTGGAATAAAACTCATGTTGCCATAAAATCAAGTGCCATCCCAATTAAACTTGAAGCAACTTCAGCATTTTCTTTCAAAACAAAACAAACACATCTTTCTTTTTTCGATAAGCTAAAATTTATTAAAATAGATAAGCAAAAAGAGTGCCCAAGTAAAGAGAGAAAACATATATACAAACTCCAAGGCAAAGCCATAAGGTCAGTGATAGTTTGCCAAAATAAACAATCTCCTACACATCTAAAATAACCACCATTAATATTAAATTTGTTCCCCGAATTTATTAAAAACTTTCAATTAAGTTCCTTATATTTTCGAGTGTGTAATTGGGCCTCTTTTATTTTTAAATTTTATCCATTGAATCCTTTCCGCCCTTCTCCCTCGAATTAAGAATAACACGGTTAAGTTGTATATTCCAGCATCTTTTATTTACAAATATTGAAAATTTTTAGCTGCCACTTAAATTTATTATAATTTTTAGAATTTTACACAAAGTAGTAGCGGTTCTGAACCCTTCCTCGCCAAATAAAAAGAAAAACAAAAATCTCGACCTTTACAAAATGAATATAACCAGAGATCATCACATTCACGAGTCTACTAAAGTGAAAAATATTTTGTAACCTCTATTTCGCTTTGATAAGATTGTCCTCCAAACTTGACATAAAATCGCAACCTTCCGAGATTTCAACCCAAGGTAACTTCTTTCCTTCTTTCCCAAAGGGATGCGCGATCTGCAAAGAAGGGTGAGAATGGTGATGTGGGTCGGTGAGAATAGAAGTCAAGAGGTGTTGAGATCAAAGAGGGTGTGTGTGTGAGGAATTTGAGAAGACATGAAAAAACTTTGACTATTCCTATGAGCGGGATGAACACCACATAAAGCGTCTCCACCCTCCTCTGTCGCCACCATCGCGAGATCGAACAGTTAGGTATCTCAGACCCTCAAATCAAATTGCGGAAGTGGAAATAAAATCAAAAGGGAATAAGAGGGAGACAATCAAAATTTGTTTTACGTTAGAAAACCTTCCTCAATGTGAGAAAAGAAAAACTCACGGGACCTAGTCCAGTATCAAAATCCACTATAACAATAATCGGTTACAATGAATCAAAAACACACTAATGTGGTGGTACACTCAACCTCTCCAACAATGGTGGTCACTCAAACGCTCACAGTGTTTCACTCTAAGCTCTCAAATATACAAGCACAGGGACTTGCTCAACAATGGCACTCAAGACTATCACTTGAGGCTTTCAATTTTCTGTGTGTCTTGCCTCCACCCTTACTCATCTATTTATAGGATGAATTAGGTTTACAATGGACTGGGCCTAAGCCATCAAATATTATTTGATTTGGTCAATCAAATAAAAACAGAAAATATCAATAAAATAAAAACGGAAAGTATCAATCAACTAAAAAATGGAAATTATCCAACAAATCTCCCCCTTCCGTTTTTCAATGAGACCGAGGTCTTCAACTCCAACAACCTGGCCTTCTTTCTCGGCTTCAATGTGTCGAATTCATCAACCTAACTCCTTCACAGCAATCTTCAAATTTCCATGCTGGTACCGCCTTGGTCATCATATCAGACCAGTTCAAATCGGTGTGCACTTTGCCAAGTGCAAGTTGTCCGGTCTCTACTACATCCTGGATCCAATGATACCTTACATCAATATGTTTGGTGTGGGAGTGATAGGTCGAGTTCTTCGCAAAATGAATTGCGCTCTGGTTGTCACACATATGCTCGTACTTGTCTTGATTATAGCTGAGTTCCTGGAGAAACTTCTTCATCCACAGCAGCTCTTTGCACACTTCTGTTGCGGCAATGTGCTCGGCCTCGGTTGTCGAAAGTGCCACACACTTCTACAATCTGGATTGCCAAGAGACTACTCCTCCAACAAATCTCATCAAGTATCCGGTCGTTGACTTTCACGAGTTGGAATCTCCCTGTAAATCAACGTCCGAGTAGCCTTGCAGCTCGACTTCACCTTCTCCAAATCGGAGGCATAGATTGGTTGTACCTTGGAGGTACTTGAAGATCCACTTCACTGCTTCCTAGTGATCCTTGCCGGGATTCGATAGATATCGGCTCACCATACCAACTGCAAACGCCAGGTCGGGTTTACTGCAAACCATTGCATACATCAAGCTTCCGACGGCAGATTGGTAGGGGATCTTCAGCATCTCGTCCTTGTCTTCATCAGACCTCGGACACTGCCTTTTACTCAACTTCATATGCCTGGCCAGGGGGTGCTTACTGTCTTGGCTTTGTCCATGCTGAATCTCTTCAAGATCTTCTCAACATATTTTTCTTGACTTAGCCACAGTAGTTTCTTCGTTCTATCCTGGATGATCTTCATTTCGAGAATCTATCTTGCAGGGCCGAGGTCCTTCATAACGAAGGATGAGCTCAATGCCTTCTTCAAGGTGACAATCTTCTCTTTGCTTTGCCCTACAATCAGCATGTCATCAACATATAACAACAGGATCAGAAAATCTCCATTATCATACCTCTTCACAAATACATAGTGGTCGGCTTCTGTTTTCATGAACTTGTGATCAGTCATGAAGGCTTCAAACTTCTTGTACCACTGCCGAGGTGCTTGCTTCAAGCCACAGAGACTCTTCTTCAAACGGCATACCATGCTTTCGCATCCCGGAGCTCGGAACCCTTCAGGTTGCTCCATATAGATTTCTTCTTCCAACTCACCGTGAAGAAATGCCATTTTCACATCCAGTTGTTCTACCTCAAGATTCGATGAAGCCGACATGGCTAACACGATTCGGATCGAGGTCATCTTCACAATAGGAGATAATATTTCTTCAAAATCAATCCTCTTCTTCTGATTGTAGCCTTTCACTACAATTCGGGCTTTGTATCTCGGCTTCTACCCGTTCTCCTCCTGTTTAATCTTATACACCCACTTGTTCTTCAGAGCTCGTTTCCCCTTAGGTAGCTTGGTCAGCTCAAAAGTCTGGTTTTCATGCAGGAAATTCATCTCTTCCTACATTTCCTTCTTCCACGCTTCTTTTTCCGAGCTCGTCATGGCCTCATCATAACTCTGAGGCTCACCATCTTCAGCAATAATGGTGTATTCATCAAGTGGAAATCTTGTAGAAGGTCTTCTTTCTCGAGTGGGGTATCTCGGCTGTTCTTCATCAGCCACTTGAGAATCTGATTCATCATCTTCATCTCAGTTCTCATCAGCATCATCTTCAGTTGCTCCCCTTGCTTCAGTCTACACAATAGGGACGGGTTCTTCATCTCGGTCTAGAAGGACGGGTTCTTCACGTCTGACAGTAACCCGGTCTTGGGGCTTCGAGATGTCATGAAGAGTCTCATCTTCATGAAAAATCATATCTCGACTTCTCACTATCTTCTTCTTGATAGGATCCCATAGTTTGAACCCGAACTTGGTTTTTGGCAAACCGAGATAGATGCATTCCTTTTTCTTTGCATCGAGCTTTGCCCTTTCATCTTTGGGGATATGTAAGAAAGCTCAGCATCCAAACATCCTCAGGTGATCATAAGTTGCTCTTCGATCGGTCCAGACTTCCTCTGGAACTTCTCCTTCAAGCAGTCGAGATGGTGAGAGGTTGATCAATTCAACAGCAGTTCTGACAGCCTCTCCCCAGAATGCTTTCGACAACCCGGCATTGGACAGCCTACTTCGGACCTTCTCTTCAATAGTCTGGTTCACCCTCTCAGCCAGTCTATTCATTTGAGGACTCTTCGGGGGCGTCTTCTCAAGTCGGATCCCAGATTCTCTGCAGTAAGCATCAAAGGGACCGCAATACTCACCACCATTGTCGGAACGAACAACTTTCAACTTCATGCCAATCTCCCTTTCCACCATAGCATGGAATTCTTTGAAAGATTGGAGTACCTGGTCTTTTGTCTTCAACAGATATACCCATACCTTGCGAGAGTGGTCATCAACGAAAGAAACAAAGTACTGAGCTCCTTCGAGTGATCTTTCGGACATGGAGTAGACATCAGTGTGGACGAGGTCCAGAATGTTCTTGCGTCGTCTGGGTTGATCCGATCTCGCAAACGAAACTCGGTGCTGCTTTCCAGCTAGGCAGTGCGTGCAACTCTCCAGCACTTGACCCTTCAACCCGGTCATTAGTTGTTTCTTCTCCAAAATCTGGAGTCCTTTCTCGCTCATATGGCCGATGCGCTTGTGCCACAGCTCCAAGCTTGGTCCATCCCTAACAGAATTGGCTTCTCCACCATTGGTCTTTCCTTTCATGACATACAATGAGTCTTCTTTCTTTCATCGGGCCACGACTAAGCTTCCCTTGGTCAGCTTCCATCTACTTTCTCCAAAGTAATTTACTGACCCTGCATCATCTAGTTTTCCAACCGAGATCAAATTCAAACGCATGTCATGTACATGCCTCACATCCTTCAGCGTACCCGACACCCCGTGTCTGTGGTCAGGGTTACATCACCAACACCAACAATCCTGCTAGTCACCTGATTTTTCATCTTCACGACACCATAATCTCCCTTCTTGTAAGCAGAGAAGAATCCCTCATGTGGGGTGACGTGGAACGAGGCACCAAAATCAACAATCCAGGTGCAGTCATCATGGGCTATGTTCAACATTTCCTCACTGAGGAGGAATATCTCGGCATTCAGATTAGCACCCACATCCGTGGTGCTATGATCACTTCTTCTTCTGGAAACAATTTGATCCGTCTTTAAACAGCTGTTCTGTTCATCATTCTGCAAGTCTTGCAGTCCGGCTTCTTGTGTCCTACCTTCCCACAGTAGAAGCACTTCAAATCATGTTTGAACTTAGACCGACCTCTGGACTTATCTGGTCCACCTTCAAGTCATGTTAGCCTCAAATGTGCTGGATACACCTCGTTCTTTTCTCCTGGCTTCTTCATTCAGGAGGGTATCTGTCACGACATCAATCTTCAATTTTTCTTCTGGAACCGAGTTGCTCAAAGTCACCACCAAAGTATCCCAACTTTCCGGTAGCGAACTCAGCAACAGTAAAGCCTGCATCTCGTCATCAATCTCCATGTTGGCTTTGGATAGTTGATTCAAAATTCCTTTGTAATCGATTAAAATCTATTAAAATTTTGTAGTGTAATGATCTGTATTTTTCAAAAGATCCAATAGCTATTTATAATAAACTGTTGTAACTGAATTTAATCGATTAAATCGTTCATGTAATCGATTAAAACCACTAATGTAATCGATTGTTAACAAGTTTAATCGATTAAATTGTTCTTAAGATTTCTGAAAAAGATATATGAACAAAGTAATCGATTAAATCATCATGTAATCGATTAACATAGAAAGTTTTATTTCCAAGAATGCGCCAAGTAATTGATTACCACATATCGTAATCGATTATCACAGGAAGACATTTCTGTGACTTTGTGAAGTGTAATCAATTACCATATAGTTGTAATCGATTAAAATGTTCATCAAAGCTTAAATAATAGATTACCATTAGCTGGTAGTCGATTAAAACATAGAAAATATGTTTTTTCCAAAACATAAGCTTTGAACACTTTGGATTTTCAATGCAATCATGAATACTTAAAAATCTTTTTCACAAAATATGTCTTTTGTAAAACCATGAATGCAAGCCAATGAATAATGTTTATGCAATGCAATGGATCATTAGATGAAACTCTTAGACATCTAAAGATTACATATGCCTTCAATTAAGTGGCATGTAAAAGCTGAAACATCCAAGACTAAGAGCCTCAGCATCTTGATCCTCTTCAATCTCCCCCTGTATCTAACACACATTGCAACCGCAACCTCTTGCTCGCAAGCCTCGCACTCGCTGTGGTTCTCACCATGGAAGACGACAACTGCTACACCAAGGCTGTCGCTGCATCACATGGTTTCATATCCATGATAGGGTGGCAGTGCGTGATAGAGGATGTGGTGAAGGTGGTTCCCGGTTTGGTTACAACGAAACAACACTATAGCGGTTATGATATCTTTGCGGTTTATGACGGCTAGGGAGGGACCTTGGTGGCCAACGCTTGTTGCGACTAGCTGCACTTGTTGCTGGCGGAGGAAGTAATGAGAGAGACCGCAACAGACAAAGGGTTGGATTGGTGCAGGTGATGTGTTCCTGTTTCATGAAGATGGACAAGGAAATTGGAGTTGGTAAGGAGCACTGATGGAGGAATTTAAATTGGTTTATCCAAACAATGAATTTTAAAAATTCAAGAATTTTAATTGATGTATTTTAATTTTTCTAAATTTTAAATTTATTGAAATTCTAAAATACTCTATTCAAACATACTCTAAGGAATAAGAATTAAACCAATAGCTTCTGCTTCAGAAAAAAAAATTAATAACCCCTATACATCCAAAAGGCCACAACCTTTGACCTTTCATTCTCAACCCAAAGCTAAAAAAAATTAAAACACAGGGATACCACACCATAAAGAGGCTATACTTTTGGCTTAACTATTGGAGCTAAAATTGATTACACTAGTGGGGGCTTAATGGAAAGGGAACCACTAGAAAGTTTATGGCTTGCAGCAAAACTCTGGTATACAAAGAGAAGAGATTTGATAACATCCCTTCATTTGCTCTTAAGGGTATTTCTTTCTGTCCAAGGAATCATTATATGACCATTAGTTTAGTTCTTTAGTTTTTGGTTAAACATTATGTGAATAACTTACATATGTATCTCTCAAGAAACATGATGGATTAACTTGAGGATCTTAAAAGCATAGCATTGCCAAGTTACCACTCTATTGAAATCTGTGGTGGTTTATTTTTTTAATCTTGAATATTTAATTTATGTTGTTACATGTATATGTAATCTTAGTATTAACCTTGAACCTAAATATAATATTATTTCTTAAGAATTTGCTTTTTGATGGGTGGACAACATCAATAGGTGCCTCAACAACAGGAACCTTTTGTTGCTGATAGTAAAGATCTTGTGGCTGATTCTGCAAGTGAGGGAGATACATCTCAACAGCCCCTTCACTCTCAGTTTGAATCACCCATGCTAGCCAAAATGGATGGGCTTCTGCAAATGCATCATGATTTCAGAGCAGAAACTCAGGGCTCATTCAGGGAAATCAATGCAAGGCTAGATGACATTGAAGCCACCCTTAGGATGGATGATTCTGAAGACTTTTAGAGTCTTAGTTATCTTTGTTTATTTGTACTTTTTTTTTTATTTTTTAAGCTTTGTTATGTACTCCTTATCCCACTAATTAATGGAAATTTATGTTTCTGTTCACTTTTATCCACCGTGACTTGCAATTTTTGTCTTTAAAAAGCCAAATAGGGGGAGAAAATTTGAAATTAAGCAAGCTCTGTATACGCCTCTGTTTGCCCCTGTTTTTTGTGCGTTTTTTGAACTGAAATTTGAACTGGATGATTTGCAAAAGTTAGGGGGAGTTAATGGCTCAAATTGGTTGCATTGAACAATTATATGTTGTGAATGAATGCTAAGTTAAAAATAGATGCTTTTAACACATGTTCTTGCAAAGGATTTGAATTTTTCAGGTGTTGAAAAAGCTCAGCAAATGATATGAAGACTCCTTAATTTAATCATAAGACCCAATGCTATTCAATTTCAAATTTGGCATGTTTAAAGCCAAAAAGGGAGAGATTGTTGATTTGAGGGAGAGTTGCTTGAAGCACAAAGAACTTTGATTCAAGAAAGGATGGTTTTGAACTTTCAACATGCCTTTGAAGCATTGAAGAAAAGCTTGTTATAATACCCCAGAGTTCTGGCGCGGATGGCGTAGGGTTCAGTGCGGATAGCGCCAGAAGTCCTGCTGAGAAAACCATGTCTAGTGTGTGGCACGATCAGCGCCAGGGTTGGCGCGATCAACGCCAGGCTCACTGGAACATGGCGCGAGAAGCGCCATTGTCTCTGGAGGTTGGCGCCTGGGGCGCCATGGTGGTGAGAGAGGCGCCAGTGTTTGCAGCCAGTGCCAGGAGCGCCAAGGATGGCACGGGCAGCGCCACAGGTTCTGGTATGTGGCGCTGATGGCGTGGGTATGGCGCGAATGGCGCCATAGGTTCTGGAAGTTGGCGCTGGAGGCATGGGTGTGGCACGATCGGCGCCACAAGGTTCGTGGAGCTAGCGCGGGTAACGCCAGAGGTGGCGCGATCAGCGCGGGACCTCTAGCAGGCCCAGTATAAAAGGGCAGGTCGCGATTTTGGAAGAGGAAAACCCTCTTCTTCTTCCTCTGAGCGTCCTGCAGCCATAGGAGGACTTCCCAAGCTCCCTTGACCTTGTTTCTTCACCCAAATCACTTCCTAAACCTATCAAACCTCCTAAAATCCTTTTGGGAGCTTGAATCCTTCCTCCTTTTCACTTAAAACCCCATGAGTTGAGAATCCCTTTCTCAAGAGAAGTTGGAGAACTCGAGTTTGGCGAGGAACGACAGCGACCCATGGACACCCAAGCCTAGAGGAGTGTCCCAAAGGCCTTCTTTGTCACCTTTGAGGTAAGAAACTCGAGATTCCTTGGTTGATTTAAGAGTTGGGGTTTTGAGTGAATAGTGACCCACTTGTGATAGAGCTAGAATTAGCTCTGGGTCCTTTAGAGATATATGTTTAGAATGATGAGAGGATGCAGGATTAGCTCTTGGTTTGAGTTTTGGTGAATGTTGGTTTTGGCTCTAGGTTGTGCATGTGTGACTTGGACTGAGTCACTTGATATTGAGACATGCAAGAGCCTTGTTGATGGGCTTGATGTGCCTGAGAGGTCATGGAAACGGTGTCTTGTGATATAGACCATTCAAGCCCTATGGAAACCCTTGAGTAAGTGGATTGTGAGAGCTTTGAGCTCATTGTGGATGGCTTGCATTGAGTCTGTGAGGACTCTGAGGCCATGGTTGAGTTGAGATAGACCATTGAGGGTCTATGGAAGGGCTTGTGATGGATGAGCCTAATGAACCATAGGGTAGATGACTTGGGTTGATGGAAGGACTACGGTTCTTTTCTTTGTGGCAGTTGAGAACTGCTTGATGAGCTTGTGCATATTTGTATGCTGGTATGGTCTGTGATATGCGTTTGTATGCCTTGTTAGGGCTTGACACCGTGGGTGTCAGTGATGCAGGCCATCGTTCGAGGTTGGAGCTGCAGGCACGGCTTGCCAAGTAAGCTCATCGTTCTTGGGGATGTTCCCTTACTCTTGTTTGCCACCCAAGTGGGTGATGGTTGTTATGTTATGCAATTGATATATATGTAATTGCTAAGGTATGTGCATGTTGCATGAGAAAGGCCAATGTGGCCTGTTGATGTTTATGATTAGCTAAACACCGGAATGGTGTTAGGATGTGATTATATATACCCAGGATAGACACTGAGATAGTGTTGGGTAGATTAAACACCTGTGAGCACAGGTGTGTGAGGGGTTGGACCCCGTGATTGTTGAACACTGGAATAATGTTCTATGATTGTTTATGAGAGACAGACTACGTGTGTGGTTTGAGATTGATGATAAAGTAGATACTGGAATAGTATCATGTTATTTGAGTTTCTCTGGACAGTAAAATAAAGTCTGTGGACTCCCTTGGAATGAGTGCCCGGGAGGATGATCTTCCTTGGGAGGTGCCACTGATATCCACCTAAGTCCTGAGAGATTAGTGCCTCCTGTGTGAGATGATCTCTCTCAGGCGTTGGATTGGAAGTCTTGAGGGATGAGTGCCTCCTGTGTGAGATGATCTCTCTCAGGCGTTGGATTGAAAGTCCTGAGGGATGAGTACCTCCTGTGTGAGATGATCTCTCTCAGGCATTGGACTGGAAGCCCTGAGGGATGGAGTGCCCCGGTGTGGGATGATCTCTCTCAGGCATGTGACTGGGAAGTCCTGGGAACGATTGCCCTGTATGGATGTTCATTCCAGGCCAGTGTTTGTGGAAGTTCTGGGAATGATTGCCCTGTATGGATGTTCTTCCCCATGCTAGGCTGTATACAGATATGTTGTATCTCTAAGAGAAGGGATCCCTAGGGGATGAGAGCCTCTTAGATGAGCCATATCTGGATGAGTGAAGTCCTGAGTGGTTGCCCTCAGACAATATGCTATATAATTTATGAGGCGGTGCCTCCCTGATATGGAAAGTGTCCAGTGGATGACACTATGTTATGGTACCTCTGTGAGACGACTGTGAGAGCCAATATGAGTTTTGATGCCATGATTATGGTTTTGTTCTCTATGAGATAGCTGTGAGAACTAGCATGAGGTGTTGCACCTCTTATGCTAAGGGTGTCTGATAAACACGTTGTCGACACGCACCAAAATAATTTTACTAAGCTAATTCTGTAGCACAGAGCTGACCTAGGTCGACTTAGAGACACGATCAATATGGTTCTAGCTTCAATTTAATGGTAACAGTAAGGGGGGAATTTTAACAAACAGTTTGTATGCGTAAGTAAACTTGCAAAAACGTAAACTAAAATTAAAGAGCAACACAAAAATTAGCAAGATTATCAACAAGTGAGTAAAACAGATTAGAGAAGCATCAATCCAATTCACCAAACCAAGCAAT
>PYAF01006059.1:35704-49452 GCA_007407185.1 Glycine tomentella | reverse complement strand
CTTGTGATGATCTTTATTTAGTTCTGTACCATGGACTATTTATATGGACTGTGGATTGGTAGTGGACTGTATACTATGGACATGTGATATATATCTGTGTGAAGGAACGTTATGCATTATGTTAGGTAATTACGCGTAAACGTCTATACGTCTTAAAAAGCTATTTTAAAAACTTAACCAATTCAATTTGAATTTTGTCTATTATTATTTTTGAAAAAAGAAAAAAAAATTTTAGGCACAAATGAAAAATAAAAGCGAAATAAAAGCGGTCGTTTCAATTACCAATAAAATGAATACGTAATAGAAGCGGTGGTTACAAACCGTGGTGAGGAAAATCGTTTATGTTACTGACAAATCGTAAATTTAGCAAGCAAAGCGAAAAGAATTTTGTGAAAAAATTATAACTAATTTAAAGTGGACACAATATTTTATCTAAAATAAACTAAGCACGAGAGAGTTAAGAGAGACATTACAATAGTGGTATCATAGTTGTGGTTGGTTTTCTGAAGATTGTATGCTTGCTGTGTGTTATGTGCATGTGATATTTTATAGGTGACAAGTATGTGTGATGTGCTTTTAAGTGTTTGCTATGCGCTGTATGTGTTTGTTGCATCTCTAGGAATTCTGTAAATTGATTTAAGTTGAAACATGAACTGAGTTTTGTGATATGCTTTTAAAGAATTAAGAAAAGTAAAATAGGTTTTTAATCTGTAGTTAAGAAATTCTTGAATTAACCTAATTGACGTCTTTGGACAAGATTTAAGGTTGTTATTTAAGGTCTAAAATTCATAAATATATTTTTTTTTTAAAAAAAAGAAGATGATTTACAAGAGGCTGGAAATTATGATAAGTGACTGGAATTAAGATTAATAGATGATAGTTTGAATAAAATAACTTGAAATTAGTTTAAGGGGTAATTGTTGAGTAACTTGAATCTATAGATGTGTTATGACTAATGGATTAACTGTTTTGTTAAAGTTTAACTAAAATGTTCTAAGTATCTCATAAGTCTTTGAATTATCATATTAAATTCCATAAAGATTAACGTGAACCCTAGTATAAAAATAGCTTCATCGGTAAAGTTTTTACTATTTAAAAAAAAAATTATTGCTATAATTTTAAAGATGGACCGAAATTTTTATGTTTTCTTAGGTATCTATATGTAATTAATTGGAAATATGACTATTTAAGAAACTAAGTGTAAAGACTTTTATGGAATAAGGTTACTTATCACGTGATCAAAGGTTAAATAAAACAATTGTGGTTAAGTGGTTCTCTAAAATCCTGGAAAGGACATGCATTACTTAAAGATTCAAAAAACTTGCTAAATTTTGGAATTGTATGGAGATGGGTTGAGCTATACATTATATGGGCAATTGGAACATAATGGAATGTTTTACTAAGGTTTATGGGTTTGTTAACTCCTTGAGCATGGTCTGTTTTCTAGGGCTGTGTGGTTATTGTGATCCTGTCTGTCTATTATTTGTGTCCCGTGTGGTTGCTACGTTTTGTAGAATGGTTATATCTCCTTGCTAAATGTTTTACAAATGATATAGTTTGAATTTTCTGTAAAATGTTTTTGAAAGGTAGATTAGGCTAAATGTTTGAATTTACAATTGAGAAGATTCAGAGATTAAATTGTTGGAAAGACATGAGTACATTTAGATAAGGTAGGGTGATTTAATTTTACTGTTAGTACATAGGATAATAAGGTAAAAGTTTTAAGAAGAATAGGTAAGGATGAAGTTGTTATGAAGCTGTTGGAATCTATTAAAGTCTTGATGACTGTTATACCATAAGTTCCAGTGCATATTCATAAGTTAGCAGATTGGCCACCTGGATAATTTGTGAATTGCAAAAGGAACATTATGGCAAGCAGTCAGAAAAACACATAATTGACTGATAAGTGATTCTAGGTATCGATCTCTATAATAATTAAATAAAGAATTGGATTATAAGAAAAGTATGTGTTTCTTAGTTGGTATACGTAAAGAGATGTAATGTGAATTTGTGTGATCGTACTAGTAGTTGTGTTCTAATCTACTAATTTGAACCTAACCTTATTCTTAAACAAGGGAATATGGCTGGTAGAAACTATCGTGCTATAGCAGAGGCATTACAAGCCTTAGCACAAGCCATGGAAAATCAACAAAGAAACATGAATAATGAATATCAAGGAATAGAAAGTTTTCGAAGGAACCATCCACCAATTTTCAAGGGAGGATATGATCCTAATGGTGCACAATTGTGGCTAAGGGAAATAGAGAAAATTTTCCGACTGATGGCCTGTCCTGCCGACAAAAAGGTACTTTTTGGTACTTATATGCTAGCAGGAGAAGCAGAGTTTTGGTGGGAAAACGCTCAATTAAGGTTAGAAGCTGATGGCGCGGGAGCGACGCTCCCAGCGCTAGGGTCTCTGGTGGTTGACGCCTGGGGCGCCAGGCTGGCGCTGGTGGCGCCAGACCACTCTGAGATTTGCAGCTGGCGCGGATGGCGCCATGTGTGGCGCGATTGGCGCCGGAGGTTCTGGAGGTCAGCGCTCTTGGCGCGGGAGTTGGCGCCGGTGGCGTGGGAACTTCTGAAGGTTGGCGCTCTTGGTGCCGGAGGCTGGCGCTGATAGCGTCGGAGGCTCTGAAGGGTGGCGCTCTTGGCACGGAGGTGGCGCTCCTGGCGCTAGAAGTTCTGGAGGCCGGCGCTCTCAGCGCGGGGTTGGCGCAGATGGCGCCGTGGTCACCTGCAGCTGGCGCGATCAGCGCAGCAGGTCTGACAGGACCACTATAAAAGGGGGATTTCACGATTTTGAGAGAGAAAACACTCTTCTCTTCTTCCTCCAGCCCCTTTCCTCCATTGTTGGACCTCCAAGCTTCATTCCTTCACCATATGTCACCAAAATTCATTCCTTAAACTCATTTCATGATGGAAATCACATATAGAGCTTGAATCTACCCTCTCTTCACCATAAAACCCACTCATTTTGAGAATCCCTTTCTCAAGGGAAGTTCGAAGAGCTCGAGCTCGGCGAGAAACGGCGACGATTCGTGAGTACCCAAGCTAGGGGAAGTCGTCTTTGGGCTTTCTTTGCCATCGTTGAGGTAAGAAACTCGAGAAACTCCGCTTGATTTGTGAGTTGGGGTTTTGGGTGAATAGTGACCCACTTGTGATAGAGCTAGTTTTAGCGTTGGGTCCTGTTGAAGCATGTGCTTAGAATGTTGTGAGGGTGTAGGATTAGCTCTCAAATGTGAGTTTGGTGAACATTGGTTTCATGGGTCTATGTGAAGCATGTGTGTTGTTGTGGGCTGAGTTGCTTGGCCATATTGTGACATGCTAGAGCCTTGGCTTGTGGTTTAGATGGCCTTGAGAGGCTATTGGTATGATGGCTTGTGAGTGATAAGCCTCGTTGAACCATAGGATAGAGGACCTTGATGGTTTGGAAAGGATTGTGATTCCTTTCATTTGAGCGGTTGTGAACCGTGTTTGCTTGTATGCCTTGTGTGGCTGTATGGATGTTTGATACATGCTTGTATGTGCCTTGTTAGGGCATGACACCGTGGGTGTCAGTGGCGTGGGCCACAGAGCAAGGGAAGAACCGCAGAGCTCGACTTTGCCAGGTAAGTTCTAGGATCCTTGGGGATGTTTACCACTTGCTTGTGCTCCACCATACTCCGTGGGAGTAGTGGTTACATTCATGATACATGCATTGTGTGGATGTTGCATACTCATAATAATATATGCTTGTCTCTGTGCTTGAGAAATATATTAAGCCTGTTATTAGATCTTCTAGCCAGTTAAAGATAGATATGGACCTCCCTAGGAGTAGAGCGCACCTCCTAGTTTGGTTTTCTCATGGTTGACTGGGTCCCGGGGTGATGATGATCCCCTAAGCCAAGAGATAGGTGTGTCCCATTGCGGTGATTGCCTATTCTCGGAGGTACCATATACGTGCGTCCATGCGTAAGGAGTAGCTCCCAATGGGATGGCACGGGTGTGAATTCCAGTTTCACACTGGGGTCGGCGTTGACGTGGTCCGCCGTACATAGAGCTAAATAGCTTGCTTGTGTTGTTATGAGAGGCCGGGAGGCCCAGTTGGTTGTGATACCCTGATGACTTGTGTCATGGTGAGTGAGCCAGGGTGAAGGAGATACCTCCAAGGACCCTGAGCTTAATGAGATGTTTATCTCACCTCGTGTGGGGCTTATGCTTTTTCAGGTGATGTTTCTGGTAGAGAGGAGCGGTCTCAGGGCGGGAGGCCCCAGTAGAGACGGTACCTACTTGGCCTTGGGCAGCAGTGGATAGCTTGGAGCTCGGCTCGGCTTTTGTTTTTGTGTTATACCCCTGTAGAGGGAAGACATGTGATGTACATGTAGCTTTGTTTTGTACATGTTGATGTATATATGTATGCCCTCGTGTGAGGAAGGATTCTTAGGATCAGAAAGCGCTCGGACGCTTATTCTTTTTTATAGACACCTCGGGTGTTAGATGATGATGTTGTACATAACCTGTTTCGTTATGTTTATGCTTCCTCCTGTATATATATCTTTGAGATATTTATGCTATTCTGCCTATGGTTTGGTTGTATGATCTGGTTAAGCAGGGGCTTGTTTTACGCTTTGTAGTGGGTTGTTATTCCATATATAATGTAATCGAGAAATGAGGTTTTGGTTTTATGCTTCCGCGATAAAAAGGTTTTTAATTACTGTGATTAAAGCGCTAATCTGATATAATCATAATGATAATACGCCGGGTATACACGGGGTGTTACAGGAGGCTACCTCTATATACTAGGAACATCTCATGCCTGGATCTCAATATATCTATCTGAGGCTACATCTGTATATATAGGAACATCTCGACTCAGGAGGCTACCTCTATATAACAGGTACATCTCTTTCTAATGAGGCTACTTCTATGTATATAGGAACATCTCTACTCAAGAGGCTACATCTATATCACATGCACATCTCATAATCTATCCAACACAATTGCCTGAGGAGGCTACCTCTGTGTATATAGGAACATCTCCATTCGGGAGGCTACATCTATATCACAAGAACATCTCACAACAGGTCTTTCTCAATTTCAAGTCATCTATCCTACTACCATAGGATTCCATTCATTCGCAGAATTCACATTTAATTCTAATAGTTCATCACACATATATCATAAGCCAGACAATTCATAGCCATAAACATCAGTCTCCCATCACAGGGTTCAGATTACATTTCAGGCATCTCATATCAATACACATCAATCCCTATCACAGGGTATAACATACAATTCAATAATCAATCACCTTAACATATAATTTCCATATACACGCATTTGCTCACATCAGAACCATCATTCCTTCTAGTGCATGGTAGAACACAGTAAAGGACACACATGCAAGAACCAAGAGCTTACCTGCTCTAGGCAAAACACCGGCTCTCCCGGTCTCGTGATCACCACCCCCAGAACTATCAAGCTCACATCCTACATAAGAGCAAACACATAACTTATCAATAACGGTTCTAAGCCATTAGAACGAAAGGAACTATAATCCTTTCCATATGACACATAACCAATCACTTCATAAGTGATTCCCAGACCCTCAACAGGATCTCTCTCAGCCTAACCAAGGCTCCAGAGCCTCTTCTAAGACTCTATTCAGGCTAATACAAAGCATATCCTTGCTTTAGCCATATCAATTTCAAGCTTCTCATTATAACCAATTCAGCTCATAAACAACATCTATACTATCCCATGAGCAACTTTATCAGCTGCTCTAAGGTTCATAATAGCCAAATAACCAGTCCTTTCTCTACTCATACATAAACTCAGAGCCAAAATCAAACTTCATCAATAATGATGACTCAAGGCTCTAACTTCATCAGAACAATCCCCTGAACACAATTCTCTACAGGGTCCAAGCCTAATAACAGCTCTAACACCTCCAAAACACTTCTCAGGGTACTTAAAATCCAACAAAACCCAATACACAAAACCAACGGCTAGAGCTCGAGTTTCTCACCTCTATGAAGTCAAGGAATACCAGGGAATCACTTTTCCCAAGATAGATCGCCCATACAAAGCCTTCTGCGACCTTGGGTTCTTTGCTTTCAAGGATTCCCTTAGAAAACTCGATCTCGCCGTTTACCGCCTCTTGTGGAGAATAAAGCTTGGACTCTAGCTTATCTCGATGCTCTGAACACTTTCTCAGTTGGGTCGGAGGTGTTTAGATGAGAAATGGAGAAGATATGGAGCTTCTCCGGTCATCAATGGCTGTTGGACACTCAAGGAAGAAGGTAACTCTCTCTCTCTCCCTTTCTATTTCCATCCAGAATGGCTATTTATATGGCTGGCCCAAAAGTCTCGCGCGGATCGCGCCATACCCCACGCGGATTGCGCCATATGTTCGAAATCACAGTCCTGATTCGAACTTCCCACGCTGGTCGCGCCATAGCCAGGCTGATCGCGCCATATGTTCGAACCTCTCACGCGGTTAGCGCCATATCCACGCGGATCACGCCAGATGTTCGAAAGTATTGCTCTAATTCGAGCCTCCCGCGCGGTTAGCGCCATAACCCACGTGGGTCGCGTCAAATGGCCGAATCTGCCTCTTGCTTTTCTCAAGCTTCCTTTTGGGATTTCTAATGCAAGGTTATGTTTCCTAGTCACAAGGCTTAATCCCATGCTTAAAAATTCAAGGTATTACATTTTATGCCTTAAACCTCCACTAACTTGCATTAACTGCTCCCAACAGATATATTTTTCAAAATTATAGCCGTTTTGTGCTTAATCTGTGCCTATAAATAACAACTTTAGTGAATCAATCTCTCCTTGCACCAAAAATCACTCTCTCCTCTATGTCTTTTATGTATTCTTCAACCTTCCCCTAGGTTCTTGCTCTGATACTCTTTTTGTGCTCTAAATACCATTTTTATTCTCTGATACCACTACTTTCTATGTCTATTTCAAAATGTCAGCACCTAAAAGGGTTAGAACGGGTAAGAGAAAGGTAGGTGAGTCATCTTCAAACCCCCAACCTCAACCCCCACCTGATAGGTTGAGCCTATGGTTCACTAAAGAAGCAGATCAGATGACCTATCTACAATATAATGCCACAAAACCCATCTGTCCACCCAAATACATCAGCCTAGATTGGTATATTCGAGAAGGCTTTGTCTTTCCAGCCCTATTAGAGACCCAAGGTCTTAGGCGGTTCATGGAGATGAAGGGTACCTTTTACCCTGATCTAGTTAAAGTCTTTTACACATGTGGCAAAGGCTCTATGCAGGGCTATTTTAAGTCCATAGTGAAGGGTGTAGAGATGTTGATAACTCCTGAAATTCGGGAGACAATTGCTGGGGTGGTTAATGATGGAGAAAGGGAGTTTGAAGAAACCCCTGATGGCTACACCAAAATGGGGACTTATAGAGAGTCTTTGAGTGATCCCAACCAACCAATTAGAAACAGGTTGAGCACTGGCCCTATGGCCCCTGAAAACAGGCTTCTCCACTACCTAATAACCTATATTCTTACTCCAAGGGCAACAAACCATGCCCAAGCTACTGATGAGGACCTGCAACTCATGTATGGTCTCATCAACTCTATCCCAATGAATTGGGTTCTTATTTTCCAAGAAATAATGATGAAGTCAAAGAGGCTTGTCAATTATCCTTTTCCTTATCCTGTGCTAGTCTCAAGGTTCATTGACCATTTTGGCATTGATGTGTCAAATGAGGTTGTTGACAACACCAATTCCTCAAACAGCTTAATCCAAGAGAAACATCTCTCTAAGCTTGGCCTGCACAAGACCCCAGATGGCTGGTTAATGGGAGGACAGCCACCACAGCAAGGGCCTCAGCAGCAACAGGAACAATTTGTGGCTGATAGTGAAGATGTGGGAGGCTCTGCAAGCACTGGTGATCAATTTGAGCAGCCTCTTCACACACAATTTGAAGCTTTAATGTTGGCCAAGATGGATGGTCTCTTACAAATGCACCATGACTTCAAGGCTGAAGTTCAAGGATCATTCAGAGAAATTAATAAGAGATTGGATGATATAGAAGCTACTCTTAGGATGGATGAGGAATCAGTAGAGTTTTAGAATTTCATGATTTAGGACTTAACTTCTCATGCTTTGAATGTTTATCTTAGTTCTCCATGTACTCTGTTTTTCAGTTTCTATTTCAAGCCCTTTAATGTACTCCTAAGCTTTTATTAATGAAAATTATGCTTTCTGGTCATCATTTATCCGTTGTGCATTACATTTTTGACTTTAAAAAGCCAAATAGGGGGAGAATAATTGAAAATCAAATGAAAATGAGAGTGCTCTGCATCATACTCTGTTCACCCCTGTTTTTCGTGCCATTTTTTAAGCTAAAATTTCAGTTGCATGAATTGGGAAATTTAGGGGGAGTTAAGACTTAAAACTGATTGCTTTTGACAAATATATGTTAGGAATAAATGATATGTCAAGCATAGATGCATTTAACACTAGTTCTTGGAAAGAATTTGCAAATTTTCAGGTGTTAGGCAAAGTGCAGAAATGGTATGAAGTTTTTCCATTCAATCACAAAGACCCATTGTTTTTCAATTTGAAATTTGGCATGTTTAAAGCCAAAAAGGGGGAGATTGTTGATTTGAGGGGGAGCTGGATGAAGATTACTTGAAGAATCAAGCAACATGAAGACTTGGATGTTTTGGCTTCCAACATGGTTCAAGCTTTGAAGATAAAAGTTTGTGATTAAATGTAAAAGGATTGAAAGCATCATGATAATCCAAGCTGTGCATGCATTTCATTCATGTCCAATTCAAGCATTGCATCATATAAACTTTAAGTAATCAATTTGGAACTTAAGAAAAAGCTAAGTATTTTGGAAAAATAGGCCAAGTATGTTTTAATCGATTATAGCATCGAAAGAATCGATTATTTTGTTCATAAGCTTTCTGGAAAAATTTTCAAGAACACTTTAATCGATTACCACATCGGATTAATCGATTACATGAATCTTAGCATACTTAGAAATTGGCCTTGTGACTGGTTTAATCGATTACCATGATGTCGTAATCGATTACCTGCTTGTTTGAAAAATACAGTCACTCTGCCTTAATCGATTACCACTATTTGTAATCGATTATTTAACACATTTCATGTTTTGCACTCACACTGGTTTAATCGATTACCGTGTATTGTAATCGATTATTCTACACAAATCAGATTTATGCTTGCTCTGGCTTAATCGATTACCGTGGAATATAATTGATTATTTTACATAAGCAAGATTTTTGCTCAGTCTGGTTTAATCGATTACGCGTCGGGTTAATCGATTATTTGACCCGTTAACTGAAATCCTGTACATACCAAGGTCGTTTTAATCGATTACAGGAGTGTGGGGAGTGCTTTTAATCGATTAATTCCGTTATGAATTTTACTATAAATTGAACCATTGCCTCTTGTGATCAATAACTGATATAAGATTGAATAAGACTTAAACTTTTCGAATTCTAAGCATTGTTAGAGCTTTCTAAAGATTCACAAAGGCTTCTGGGTTTATAGAGTCTTGCTTCCATTGATTCATTCATGGGTCATTAAGCTGTTAGTGAAGCAAGCTATTCTTTTACAAAGGCTAAGGAAAGTTGTTTTGCATAATTGGTTTGCATTCAACCTGAGATTTTCATTCACATGCATTTCATTCTTGGATCATCAGGTGAATTCTTTCCTTACCTTTTGTGGGTGTAAAGATTTTCTGCTGAAACTTTGATTTTATGTTTCTATTGTAAGTGGGTATTTCTTGCAAGTGGAGATAGGGTTTCTCCAAGTACAGCTGAGTAGTGTTCTCAGTGTGGGTGTGGCTTCTAAGGATCTAATAGGGTTTTATATCTCTGAATTTCATCTAGGGTTGATGAAGAGAAGTTTGCAATTGCTTGTAAGAATAATTTTTGCAATAGTGAACTCTACTCTAGTGTTGAGTAGAAAAACTGGATGTAGCCTCATAGGTTTTGAGGTGAACCAGTATAAATATTGTGTTTTTATTTATATTCTGCAGATTTGATTATCCTTTGTGTGAATTCTGTTTTGTTTGGTTATTCTTGAGGCATTACAAGTCTTGGATTAATCTTGGATAAGGATTCTTGTTTGGTTTTGTGATAAAGATCCAAAGGGCAATAAAACTCTGATTTTCATCAAAGAAATTTTAATTTACCAAGACTAACCAATTCACCCCCTCTCTTGGTTAAGTGTGAAGTGTTCCTTATTTTCCACAATCATCAGGTTTGGAATTCCCTTGCGACGCTGGCTGATCACTGGGTGGGGGAATGGCCAGTGCATGACAAGGTGGCTCTGATAGGCGGTGAATCATTTGTCCTATGAGAGGCTATTTCCGGAGATGGTACCACATTGCATGCTGATAGATGAGTCAGGTGCATGCATCATTCTATGCATGATTGTTTGAGTTGTGAAATGCATTGGATGATTGGTTTGTTGAGTGTGTATTGGAATCATGGATTTTTGTTAATGATTGTGATGGGTAAAATTGTTTCCTTCCCAATTGCTGTTATCTGATGTTTGTTGATTTTATATAATAAACTCACCCTTGCATTTGTTGTATCGTGTGGTTGGTACCTGTGATGATCGCGAACTTTCGTTCGTGGGAGCAGATGAGCAGCAGTAGGTGACCTTGAAGAGAGATCTTCTTTTTGTTGGAGCCGCCAAGCCGACGTAATGACGTTGGAACTCTCTTTGGAAGAGTTGTGTTTTGTTAATTAACTCTTTCATAGTTAGTCCCTTAATCTTTTTTTTGTTGACATGTATATTTTGAATTGTAATTACATGTAAAACTAAATTAAGTTCTAAACATGTGAATGATGAGTACTGATATAGTATATGTATACATATGTATTTAATTGTTGTACTTGTGTCTTGTGTATGATGATTGTATTATTGCGAAAAAAAAACTTATTACCATTTTCATAATCAAATTAATGAAGTTTTCATTAAAATTTGAAATTTACACGTCTAGAGTTTGTGATGTCGTAGCGACGAGGCGGGTTATTACAGAGATCACTTGTAAACTTCTTGTAAAAGATTCTTTGATATAGTAATAACTCTAACCTAGTGTTGGTTAGAAGCAACTGGATGTAGCCTCCAAGGTTGTGAGGTGAACCAGTATAAATTGGTGTGTTATTTATTCTAATTCTGTTCATTTCTCATTGATTGAATTTGGGTGATTAAGAAATTATCAACAAGATTTGTTTTTAGACATTACTTGAATTCCAAGGATGATATTGGTTGAAAGAAAGATTTTGTACTTACAAAGTTTTAAGTGATACGATCCATCTATTAAATTCCACAAATTGTTTTGAATAAAATTTTAAAACTGTGATATAAACCAATTCACCCCCTCTTAGTTTGTTTGATTAGTGTTCATTGTATTTTCAGTTGGTATCAAGAGCTGGTTCTTGAAAGTTATTCAAGATCACTTTCTTTTAAAAGAAAATGAACACAAATCAAATAACTTTTAGAGAGGGAGGTTCTCTCAATCGTCCATCGATGTTTGAGGGTGAGCATTTTAGTTTTTGGAAAAGCAGAATGCAGATCTTTATTCAATCCAATGACCCTGGAGCTTGGAATGCCATTGAGAAAGGTCCTTTAGTTCCTATGAAAATTGTTGATAACAAATTGATCACCAAAGAATGGGATGAGATGTTAGATGCAGAAAAAAGAGTTGTCCAATATGATTTTAAAGCTAAAAACATGATAACATTTGTTTTGTCTTTTGATGAATTTTTTAGAACTGAGATGCAGAAGTGTAAAAGAAATGTGGGAGATGTTGGAGGTAACTCATGAAGGAACTGAGGAAGTAAGGAGATCAAGGAAGCATGCCTTGATTCATGAATATGAGATGTTCAAGATGAGCAATGCTGAAAACATTTCTCAGCTGCAAACAAGATTCACACATATTGTCAATCATCTTCTAGGACTTGGAAAGACATTTGATTTGGAAGAATTAAATATCAAAATACTGAAATGTCTAACAAGACCTTGGCAACCAAAAGTCACAGCTATCAAGGAATCCAAAGATTTATCAAAAATCTCCATGGCTGCACTATTTGGTAAGCTACTTGAATATGAACTTGAAATGTCTCAACTAACCATTACTGAAGATGCAGAAAAGGAACAAAAAAGCATTGCTTTGAAGGTTACATCATCTAAGGTTGAAAAAGATGAAGATTCAAGTGAAGAAGATGAAGATAACAACATGAATCTTATTGTCAAAAAGTTCAGTAAATTCATGAGAAGGAACAAGAACAAGAAGTTAAAAAAGTTCAACAAAAAAAGTGACAACAACAACAACAACACCTCTACCAACTTTACTTGCTTTGAGTGTGGAAAGCCTGGACACATCAAATCTGAATGTCCAATATTCTTAAAGAAGCAGCAAGGTGAGAAGAAAATAAAAAGGGAAGGAAAGACAAAGAAGGCATACATTACTTGGGAAGAAAATGAATCAACTACTTTTGGATCAGCTAGTGAAGATGAGAAGGAAGCTAATATTTGTCTCACATCCACAATAAATGATGATGAAAACTACTCAAGTGTTGAATCCGAGGTAAATTCTGAGTATGATAATATAGTTGATGCCTTTAATGAAATGCATAGTGAAGCTCAAAAGTTAGCTAAAGCTAATAACAAGCTAAAAGGAGATTTAAGGTGGCACCTCACCAAAATTGCAAAATTGCAAAATGAATATTGTAAATTGAAAGAAGAGAATGAAAAACTTCTTTCAAGTTACAAAGTCAATGGGTGCACATGTACATCTTCTTCTAAGCTTGATAAATACAATATGTTACAAAAGGAGTTTGATGAATACAGAAGAATTCAAGGAGAAAAATATATGTTGCTACTTTCTAAAAACAGTGATTTGATTGATCTTTTGAGAAAGCTTTTTAAAGGTAAATGCAACTTAGCAGAAATGATAAGTGTATGGAGATACTTCTGGCTTGGGATACAAAAAGGGTTCAAAGTCTTTTGGCAAAACGAATTTTGTACTACCAAGACAGAAGAATCAAAGAAACTTCAGCAATTCAAAAATCAATCATGACACCTTCTTTAGAAATTGATCAAAACCTATAATTTGTAACTATTGTATGATGAAAGGATACATCTTTTAAATGCTATGCTAGAAAGTATTATGTTCCTAATGGAGAGTGTATGTGGGTGCAAAAGAAGAAAAAGGTAGCTAACCCCTATGGACCCAACCTATATTGGGTACCTTTCTTTGCTACATGATTTGAATTCAGCAAGTGTGTCTAAGAGCAAGATCATCATTGTGGTATCTTGATAGTGGATGCTCTAGGCACATGACTGGTGACATATCCATGCTAACTGATGTCACATTGAAAGATGGAGGTTATGTCACTTATGGAGATAATAATAAAGGCAAGATTATTGGAGAAGGAAACATTGGAGATAGCTTTAAACAATAATCAGAAATGTCTTGTCTGTTGATGGCTTGAAACATAATCTCCTAAGCATAAGCCAACTATGTGACAAAGGGTTTAAAGTTTCCTTTGTAACACCCCAAAATTTTGGAATCACAGTCAATTCTTGGGGTAAGACATTAACTAGAGACAGTACAAAAGAAATTAGGGAAAAGGACGAAAATACCCCTAGATATTTTGAAAATGACCAAATTGCCCCTAGGCATTCTAACAAGATATATTAAAGGGAAAATTTTATAAATACTTTTGGATGGTTGGAAAATGAT
>PYAF01006059.1:20921-35604 GCA_007407185.1 Glycine tomentella | reverse complement strand
ATCTAAATAACGCGTAAGGCACTTATATTTTCTAAACTTGTTTTTAAAATCAACGGAATTTTCATTTGAACCTTCATTTTTAATTCGTTTTGGAAATTAACCAAGGTTTATTTGAACTTTTATTCTTCCTGTTTTTGAAATTTTTTAGAAATATAAATAAATACGTAAATAAAAGCGAAGTAGAAGCGGTCGTTACATCCTTCAACATCAATTGCTGCTTGATATGTGACAATCAAAGTGATGATGTTATCCATATTAGCAAAAGGAAGGGTAACATTTATGTTTTATCCATTGATCATGCATTCTTACATCATACTAGTTATCCAATAAGTAAGATTGATGAACATTGGTTAATGGCTATGCATGATGAGTTAAATCAATTTAAAAGAAATCAAGTTTGGAAACTAGTTCCTAGACCATCTACTCATGTACCTATTGACACTAAATGGGTTTTTTGAAACAAGCTGGATGAAAGTGGCATCATAATAAGAAACAAAGCTAGATTGGTTGCTAAAGGATACAACCAAGAGGAAGGCATTGATTATGATGAGACTTATGCTCCAGTAGCAAGATTAGAAGCCATTAGATTGTTTCTTGCATATGCATGTTTGATGAATTTCAAACTGTTTCAAATGGATGTTAAAAGTGCATTTTTAAATGGTTACATTGAAGAAGAAATATATGTTGACTAGCCCCTTGGATTTGTTGATCATAAACATCCTAACCATGTTTTCAAGTTAAGAAAAGCTTTGTATGGTTTGAAACAAGTACCAAGATCTTAGTATGAAAGGTTAAGTAAATTTCTGTTTGAACAATCTTTCATTAGAGGTCAAGTTGATAAAACCTTGTTTATCAAGAAAAGAGGAAATGATATATTACTGATTCAAATCTATGTAGATGACATAATTTTTAGTTCTACTAATCAATCTATGTGCAAAGAATTTCCAGTATCAATGCAGAGTAAATTTGAGATGTCAATGAGGGGGGAACTCACATTCTTTCTAGGATTGCAAGTCAAACAAATGAAAGAATGGAACTTTCCTTAGTCAATCCAAGTACTATCAAGAGATGATTAAGAAGTTTGAAATAATGAATTACAAGGAAGCTTCTTCAACACCTATGGCAACTTCTACCTATCTTGACACAGATGACAAGGGCAAATGTGTTGATGAGTCAAAATACAGAGGAATGATTGGATCTTTGCTATATTTAACTGCAAGTAGGCCTGACATTATGTTAAGTGTTTGTTTGTGTGCTAGATATCAAGCAAATCCCAAGGAATCCCATCTAACTACAGTCAAGAGGATCCTCAAGTATCTCAAGTCTACACCAAGAGTAGGACTTTGGTATCCAAAAGGTACACCTATCAATTTGATTGTATATTCTGATTCTGATTTTGCAGGTTGCAAATTGGATAGAAAGAGTACAAGTGGAACATGTCACATGTTAGGAAGCTCATTGATCTCTTGGCACTGCAAGAAGCAATCATGTGTTGCCTTATCCACTGCTGAAGCTAAATATATTTCTGCTGGAAGCTGCTGTGCACAAAGACTTTGGTTGAAGCAACAACTTCAAGACTTTGGAGTTGAGATAAAGGAGATTCCATTGCTGTGTGATAACACTAGTGCAATCAACATATCCAAGAATCCTATCATGCACTCAGGGACAAAGCACATTGAAATCAGACATCATTTCATCAGAGACCATATCCAAAAGGGTAACATCAAAATTGAATTTGTTGAAACCAACTTTCAAATAACTGATATTTTTACTAAGCCTTTGGATATAGATAGGTTCTACACTCTTAGAAACATGCTAGGGATACTAGATGAATCTAGTGTGTGTTAGCTTGACATGTATATGCTCATTGACATGAAATTGCATCATTGATTGGCCATTTATCTCAAAATCATTCAAATTCGAAATCTACTGTATAATCACTATTCATACTGATAATCCTACTGGGTTAATCGATTAAGTATCAAATTAATCGATTAAATGTACTTAAAAAGGCTATTTTGAATGAAAATTATACTTATGTAATCAATTACACATCAAAATAATCGATTATTCTTCATGAAAGATGTTTTTCTAGAAATTAAAACTTACTTGAATAATCGATTACGCCATCAAAATAATCGATTGCATAAGCTTAACATCCTTTTATAAAATTCAAAATCACTAGAATAATCGATTACATTGTATGAAAATTGCTTGAAAACTTGAATTCTTTCTGTGATAATCGATTACATAAGCACATTAATCAATTACACTTCATCTTTTTCAACTAAACTACTATGAAATAATCGATTACTTGACGAAATAATCGGTTACTGACTTTGTTGAAACTATTTGTTTCTTACGAATTAATCGATTACATAAGAATATAATCAATTATTCATGAAATTACTGGAAAATCTGACAGAATATTCTTGGAATTTGTAACTGCCCAACTGCTACCTAATTCAAAATTTGAATTTTCTGTGCTTTAATGTTAGTAGGTTAATTCATAGTAACTGTTACTCATTTCAAATTTGAAGTTTGGAGCTCAAAATCTTCTATAAATTCAAGTTATGTTAAAGTAAGAAATCACACCATTTTCATCTTCTATCTTAAGCACTACTGTGTTTTTCTTTCTTCTAAGTTTAGAAACTCTGTTTTAGTAGTCTTTTTCTCACATTAGCAATGTCTGTCCCTAAGAGAACCAAAACTTCCAAAAGAAAAGCTGGTGAAATCTCTAACTCTGCTATTAGGTTAGATCATTGGTTTCCAACAGAGAAAGACAAAATGACCTACCTTCAATTCAATGCCACCAAATTAGTCTGTCCCCCTAAACACCTTGACCTTGACTAGTTTGTAAGAGAAGATTTTCAATTCCCTGCTTTCATTGAAGCCCAGGGATTGAAAAAGTTTGTTGAAATGAAGGGTAGGTTCTACCCTGAGCTAGTAAAGGTGTTCTAAACCTGTGCTAAGGTTTCCATGGATATGACAATCATGTCTCAAGTAAATGGAGTGGTCATGGAAATCACTTCAGAAGTCTGGGAAGCAGTGGCTGGACTTTCCTTTGATGGTGAGAGGAAATTTGAAGAAGAGGCTGGAGGCTATAGTAGGATAGATACCTATAGGGGGATGCTTCTTGATCCTCAAATGAGGTTGAAGGTTAGGCCAAGTACTGGACCCATGACACATGAAGATAGACTTCTTCATTATTACATCATAACATATATCCTGACCCCTAGAGCCACCAACCATGCCCAAGCCACTGATGATGACATACAACTTGTGTATGGCATGAAAAACACCATTCAAATGAACTGGATCCTCATTTTTGAGGAGATTATGCTTAAGGCTAAAAGGTTGGTGAACTATCCCTTTCCATATGTTATTCTTGTGTCCATATTCATTGATTATTTTAATATAGATATCTCTAATGAGGTTGTTGATCACACAAATTCCAGCAACAGCCTCATCAAAGAGAAGCATCTTACTAAACTGGGGATGGTCAAGACCCCTTATGGCTAGTAAATGGATCGACAACAACTTCCTGCTAGTTGCTGAAGAAGAATAAGGAGGAGATGCTGAAGATGCAAGCCCTGCTCAACCATCCTACAGTCAATTTGAATCTCTAATGATTCAAAAGATGGATGCCTTATTGTCGCTGCATCATGAGCACAGGGCGCCCTGTGACTAATTCATCTTTAGATGAGATGAAATCTAGGCTGGAAAACATAGAAGCTAGGCTTGTTCTAGATGACTTTGACAAATTAATCTAGGCTTATTGTACTTCATGTTATTGCTTTCCCCTGTTTTCTGTTATTTTTTTTATCAATGTAATGTTTTTTTTCCTTTAAATCAATGAAACTTGTTTTCTCTCTTTTCATTGTTTACTATGCTATTTTTTTTTTGTCTTTGATAAGCCAAATAGGGGGAGAAAAATTGTTTGATAATGATTGATAATTAGCAAAAATGAAACTCTGTTTTGCTCTCTTTGTGTTATGTTTTTCTGCTGGTTTTTGCAAATTAATGATTCACGAAATTATCTAAGTCAAAAGGAGAAAACTAAGTCAGGGGGAGCTAATCTAATAAAAGTAAATGATTAGTGTTTATGGAAATAGATATCTTAACACATGTTCTTGGCAAAGAGGCTGATTTGTTTTTCAGGTAAACAAAGTTCAAACAAAGTTCAAGACTTCTATCTTTTTCATCCCTCAAAGCACTTCAAATCTTTAACACATGGTCAGACAATATTTGGCATGTTCAAAGTCAAAAAGGGGGAGATTGTTGGATATAGCAGCAACAAGAAGATTGAAGCTTAGGACTTGGAAGAATGTTTTGAGCTTTTCACATGCCTTGAAGATTGTAACTCAAAATGAAGTGTAAAGAGGCCAATCTGTTGATCCTTGCATTGCATGCACTTAATCATTTAAATGCTTAAATATTTTCATCAAAGTATAAAAGCAATCTTTTGAAAATAGGCAATGTTTTGGAAAAATGCATATCTTACTATTTTAATCGATTACACTACGATTTAATCGATTATTTGCTTTGTTTTTAAATCTGGAAAAGCTTTGAAGAACACTTTAATTGATTACGACTACTTGTAATCGATTACATAAGTGTTAACTGAAAACCTTCACTGCTAGATTAATCGATTACCATTTCTAGCAATTGATCACATAGTGTTAAAAGAATACCATGCATTGTTGACTTAATCGATTACCATTTCTTGTAATCGTTACATAGTCTATTTCTCGAAATCATGTCGTTCTGTATTAATCGATTACCATGAATTGTAATCGATTACATAAGTGTTTTAAACTTTCATGGGTTGCTGCTTTAATCGATTACAATACTGTTTAATTGATTATTTTGTTCATGAAACATTTTCAAAAAGCTGATGAATAGTTTAATCGATTATTTAGTTAATTTAATCGATCACACAGGGCAATTTAATCGATTACACCTACAGATTAATTGATTACAGACAGTTAATTCTATTTTATATAAAGCTTGGTGAGTCTTTTTCTTATAAATAGATATATTGTGACTTACTCACAACAAGAGAGACTTACCCATAAGTTTCTAAGCTTTGATAAGTGCCCAAAATTTCTGTGTTTCTCTGAGTTCAAACAATATCTTGTGTGATCAATATTTCTGAGTTTCTTAGAGAAAATGTTTTAGAAAAAGAAGGATTTCAAGATTGTGATTCTGAGCTATTAATCTTTGCAACCTGAAAGTGTGGTAACAACATTTCATTTCATTCATTCATACTTGAAGGATCTCAGGTTGTGTTTATCTTGAAGCTTTCTTTTTGATGTTCTAACAATTTCTATTGTTTTGTGATATATCATTGTGAATCTTTTCAAGCATGCTAGAGTCGGGTTCTCTAATGGTTGAGATTCTGAGTAGGATTCTCAGTATCTTGGTGATTTGTATTATAATAGGGTTTTAGAATCTATATCTTTGTCTAGTGTTGATAAAGAGATCACTTGTAAATTGCTTGTAAAAGATTCTTTGATATAGTAATAACTCTAACCTAGTGTTGGTTGGAAGCAACTGGATGTAGCCTCCAAGGTTGTGAGGTGAACCAGTATAAATTGGTGTGTTCTTTATTCTAATTCTGTTCATTTCTCATTGATTGAATTTGGGTGATTAAGAAATTATCAACAAGATTTATTTTTAGGCATTACTTGAATTCCAAGGGTGATATTAGTTGAAAGAAAGATTTTGTACTTACAAAGTTTTAAGTGATACGATCCATCTATTAAATTTCGCAACTTGTTTTGAATAAAATTTTAAAACTGTGATATAAACCAATTCACCCCTTCTTTGTTTGTTTGATTATCGTTCATTGTATTTTCAAATGTGATTTCAACTCTTGGAATTTCTTGTCGTAGGGTTCAATAAGGTTTTGGTTTTGATCTTGTAGGGTTCAAGGGAAAAGTAGAATTTTAGAGAATTATATGTGCATAGTGTTTGTACTTGATTCTCTAATAGTGGAAGTTCTAAGTTCTAAGGGATATATTATAACAACTAGATGTAGGTTCTCTTGAGAATTAAACCAATATAAATTATGTGTGATTTTCTCTTTCTTTAAATCTTAGTTTTCTGAATTAATCTTGGTAATGGAATTATGTAAAAGGGTCATAAAACCTTATTTTTCATATGTTCTTGTATTCATTGTTTGATAATCTTTGTTAACAAAGTTTTTGAGAAAACCTTGATTACATAAAGAGGTGTGTTTTAATTGAATTTAAATAATGATTAGGTAAAAGTTTTGAAAAAAAATATATTCAATCCCTCTTCTAGATTCTCGTTTATTCCAAGATGCTCTAGTTTTGATTGTTATTAAGTTTTTCAAATTAGTCTGAAAAATGAGTAAATTATCCCTAAATGTCTTAAATTAAAAATAGATCTATTATTTTTTTTGTCCAAAATTTTATTAGAATTGCTATTTTTTAGTCTCTTAACATTTTTTACTACTTTTTGTTTTTTGGTTTTTTGACCTTAGTTTTAGACATTTAGTGTCAAAAAGTAAGAACGAAAAAAGGAGATAAAGAACAATAAACATTAAAAAAAATCCAGGAACTAAAACAAAAATTCCAAAAGAGTAGGGATTAAAAAGATAATAAACCTATTAAAAAAAGTTAGTAAAAATATTTCAATTTCAAAAGATATATAAATTTATTGTGATATTAGGACAATGTTAGAATAATAAAACTAGAATTTGGGATTTTTTTGGAAATTATAAGAATTCCAATACAAAATAACTAAAATGCACTTAGTTTATTGTATTGGCTTAACTCGTGTCATTTTAGTTTAGAAAAATTATATAAAATATTATTATTTTTTGTGTAGAATAAGTTATAAGTTGGTAAGATTATTGTATTAAATTTATTGTTTTAAATAAAATTGAGTAAATTTATAATTATATCCTTAATTAAATAAAAGTTTATAAAAATGTCCTAATATGAATCCACTTAGAATCGTCTTGAAATCAAGCAAACCTAAAATTGAGTATAACAAAACAAGAGGAACTTGACCCTGACCACGACTTTTTGATAGAGCCAACCTTATAATGTTCTTAACCTAAGAACAAAGAAGAGTTATCACAATGGAAAAAACACTCTATTTATTATTGAGATTCAACTTCTTCTATTTTCCATTACATCTTTCTATTTATAAGGAAATATAAAAAAGCAAATAACAGAAAAGAAAACCAAAACAAATCTAAACTAAAGGTGAGATAAGATAAAAATCTTAATCTTATCTAAACTAAAGATAACATAAGATAAAATCTTAATCTTTTCTGAATAAAGATAAGATAAGATAAAATCTTAATCATATTTAAGCTAAAGATGAGAGAAAATTTTAACCCTAATATAGTAAACAAATCTTAATAAGATGAGGTCCTAATCCTAAAAAAGGAAACAAATTCAAGGACAAGATAAAAATATATCCTAATCATATTAACTCTATATCATAATACTAAAAGCTAAAATATCTTCTAACTTCATCAATATCTCCATAATAATTACAATAGGCTTAACTGATTATTCAACCTAATAAACAATGTTGTGAAATCCGGTTTGACCACGACTTGGTGGCCTAATCAGGCCGGTTCCACTATTGAACCGGTTATGTAGTTGATTCGGGATGACCTGGTCAAACTCGACCGGTTAAGTTACCGGATCCCAATTGGACCTGGCGGATTTTACAATTTTTTTTAAAAAAAAATTAATAAAAAAATTGGATTTTGAATTTTGAATTATTATCAATTATTATTTAGGATTTTTGAATATGGATAGACTTTTCTTACTCAAATAATGTTAGTTATATATACTTATATATAATAGATACATATATAATTTTGACTTTTAATATATATCGGGTCAAACCGAGCCATTACTCACCTACCAGTTGGACCACCGACTCACTGACCCACTATCTCGACTGGGTCAATAACCGGACGGGGGTTCACAACTATGCTAATAGCTATATAATCCATCCAAATAATTCTAGCCACAAATGTATCTTAACTGTAAAATGTTTGGCTCATTATGCTCTTCAAATTAGTTTCTTTAAGTTGTCTTTGCTTGGGCTCTAGTTTGGCCGAATCTTCTTTAGTTTGCAACTCCATGACAAATATTCGAAAAGTATTCTTAATTCTTTTATCTATTGTTGTTTTTCAAGGGACATTCCATCAATTGCAAAGGATATTCGACATAATTGGGTCCCCTAAGCCCATGAGAAGGCAATCCAGGTAGCTATATTGAATTTACATGTCCATGTAGTTATAGCATTAACCAAATGTCAATATAAGTAGATAGCATCAAAGTTTTTGGATTATATGCAATTGCTTTATGTTGATCGAAAATTTTGGTATTAGGTTCAAAAAAATAGTAATTCGACAAATAAAAGTTTAATTTGGGACTAAGTTTACTAAACCAAATTTCTTTATGTGTTCTTCATGTCCAAACTAGCAATCTTTTTTACTTTCAATTTAATGAAAGATGTATTTGTAGAAGTTCACAACTATAGTGCTTTTGATTTTAAGTATAAAACGAGTATATGGATCCTTATATAATAATATTCAAATAAATATGATTAACCTCTATTGTGAAACGAAAATCAAAATTTAGATAAACAACATTTACGAACATAAGAACATACATATAATAATGAGAGAACATAAATCAAAAGGAATAAAGAAAGTGTTATAAATAAAAGAATGGGTTATCGACAATAGAAGAAGTTATAGGAAGGAGAATGAAGATGAGAATTAGAATAGAAATTAAAAGCAATGAGCAAGAACATACATGTTTCCATATAACATAAGAACCATGAGTTCAAGTCAACGAGCATACCTCAAGAACCACTCTATAGGGCCATCCAATCTCTAACGATTGACTCCTTAACCACTCCTTTTATCATGATTCATGTTTTCTGTCATAGTGGGGTTTTGTTGCTTTTAGTACTCTGAGTGGCAATAAACTGACACATGAGCTTGAGACATCACTTCTAGCTCCATAATCATATCATTTTGAGGACCCTTGTCCTCTACATCACTCTAGGTGAACATTATCCTTCGACCTCCATTTCACAATCATTAACATTAGATGAACACCCAATATTCTTTTTTCAAAATCATTGTATTTGTCAACATTAGATGAAGAAGAAGCACATGCACATTCATTCATTTTGTAACTTGAAACAATTTTTTCATTTTCTTCTTTTAGGTTACAAATCTCAGTTTGCAATTCTGCAATTTTTGTGACATGCCATCTAAGATTTCCTTTTAGCTTATTATTGGATTTTGCAAGCTTTTGAGCCTTTTCATGCATTTCTTGAAAAGGATCAACAACTTGATCAAATTTAGAATTTACCTCAGTTTCAGCACTTGAGAATTCGTCATCTTCATTAATTGTGGAAGTGAAACACACATTTGCTTCTTCATTTTCAGTTGATGATTCAGAAGTTGTTAACTCATTGTCTTCCCAAGCTATATAGGCTCTCTTAGGCTTTCCTTTTTTCTTTATCTTGTTTTCACCTTGTTGCTTTTTCAAAAAGATAGAGCATTCAGATTTAATGTGGCCAGGCTTACCACATTCAAAGCAAGTGAAGATGCTGTCACTCTTTTTGTTGTTGTTCTTTGTGAACTTTCTGTTCTTGTTTCCTCTCAAGAACTTGCTGAACTTTTTGACAATTAGATTCATGTTGTCCTCTTCATCTTCTTCACTTGAGTCTTCCATCTTTTCCACCTTTGAGGATGCAGCTTTCAAGGCTATTCTTTTTTGTTTCTTTTCTGCATCTTCTGCATTGGTTAGTTGTGACATTTCAAGTACATACTTAAGAAGCTTACCAAAAAGTGCAGCCATGGACATTTTGGATGGATCTTTTGATTCTTTGATTGCTGTCACCTTTGGTTGCCATGGTCTTGTGAGACATTTCAAGATTTTGATGTTCAACTCTTCAGCATCAAAGATCTTTCCAATACCAAGAAGATGATTTACTATGTGAGTGAATCTTCTTTGAAGCTGAGATATGTTTTCTGTGGAGTTCATCTTGAACATTTCATACTCATGGATTAAGGCATGTTTTCTTGATCTTCTTACTTCATCCTTACCTTCATGAGTTATCTCCAACATCTTCCACATCTCCTTTGCACTTTTGCACCTAACAGTTCTAAAGAATTCATCAGAGGAAAGTGCAGAAGTAATCATATTCTTAGCTTTAAAATCATATTGAACAACTCTCTTTTCAGCATCTGTCATTTCATCCCATTCTTTGGGAATCATATCAATACCAACAGTTTTTATAGGAATCACATAACCTTTTTCTATTGCATTCCAAGCACCTAGGTCATTTGATTGAATAAAGATTTTCATTCTATTTTTTCAAAAACTGAAGTGCTCTCCTTCAAACATCGGAGGACGATTGAGGGAGGCACCTTCCTTAAAGGTAATTTGTGTGGTATTCATTTTCTGTTAAAGAAAGACAGTGATCTTGAATAACACTCAAGAACCTGCTCTGATACCAATTGAAAACAATAAGAATACCCACAATAATCAAAAGGGGGGTGAATTGGTTTAAACTTGGTATTTTAAATTTTTTTATAAAATCAGAATTAAAGGATCTTAATCACTTTTTAAACCAACAATACTTTTAATCAATCAAATCACTCAACTCAAGAAATCAATTGCTCAAAACAAAACTTGTTGAGTAATGATAATAATACCAATAACAAATGAACAAGATAACTAATAGAGATTAAGGAATAGAAAACAACACAAGAATTTATACTGGTTCACTTCTCAATAGAAGCTACATCCAGTTTCTTCTAATCAACACTAGATTAAAGTTCCACTATTATAAATTTCAGTTCTTACAAGATTTACAACAAGCACTCTTTATCAACCATAGATAAAGAATAGAAATCTAAAACCCTATTAGACTCCTAGTGATCATGAACCGGAGAACACTACTCTGTTCTTCCCTAGAGAACCCTACTCTAGCACAAGCTTCAAAGAACTCTTTACAATAGCTTCAAAGAAAAAAAAAATACAAAAGCTAATTTATAACCAGAGATAATGGAGAGAAAAAACCTGATGATCCAATGAATATAAATGCATGTGGGTTACCAATCAGAGTTGAATTGCAGAAAAGGATTTCAGAACATGCTCTCCAAAACTTCTTTGAAAACTCTTACCTAAGAAACCATTCAATACCCATGAAGATTAAAGAGTGGGACAAGAACTTAGTTAACCCTGAAAATCACTAACTTTGAGAAAACTTTGCTTTTCTGCTTTTAATCCATTACATTGCGAAATAATAAATTATTCTGTTCGTAATCTTTTTCCGGATTGTCGAGGAACAATTTAATCGATTATTTAGTTATTTTAATCGATTACATATGACAAATAATTGATTACGCTAGAGGATTAATCGATTATTGTCAGTTAAATCAGTTTTTTAAAAGCCTTTGTAAGTTAGTTCTTTATAAATAGAACTTGTGTGAATTATTCAACACACCTGAGTAACTTACCAAAAAAGAAACAAAGCTTTTTAAGTGTTCAAGAGACTGATTTCCTTGTGAGTAACACATCTTGTGAAGATCAAGATTTTTGAGTTTTAGAGAAGATGTGCTAAAGAAAAGAAGTTTTCAAGATATTGATTATGAGCAATAGAATTCAAACTACCTGGATTGAGTGATACTCTCATTTCATTTTCATTCATTCATACATGAAGGATCACAGGTAGTGTTTATCTTGAATCACTCTTTTCAGATTTTCTAAGAGTTTGTTTTGTTGTATTATAATATTTCAAATTGATTCTTTGTAATGCATTCTAGAGAAGGGTTCTCTAAGTTTGAAGATTTGAGTAGATTTCTCAAGATATTTGTGACTTGTATTCTAATGGTATTTTAGAATTCAGAATCTTTTTCTAGTGTTGATAGAGATTGTCACTTGCTGTGCTTGTACAAGAATAATTTGATATAGTGAAAACTCTAATCTAGTGTTGGTTGGAAGACACTAGATGTAGCCTCCATGTTTGTGAGGTGAACCAGTATAAATTGTTGTGTGATTGGTTCTTTATTTGTATATCTTTCATTACTATTGTTTGGAAATCAATATACAATCAATAAGAAACATTTTAGTCATTACATGCATTTCAAGGTGATATTAGATTGAAAGAAAAATCTGTTTTTGATCAAGGGTGATTGAGTGATACGATCCAAGTTTTAAATTCTGCAAATTGTTTTCAAGAAAAGTTTTTAAAGGTAGTTTTAACCAATTCACCCCCTCTTGGTTATTTGAAGTGTGTTCATAGTATTTTCACTTTTAATTCTTTTTCTTTTATAAATATATTTAATTCTTTTCTTTCTTTCTCTTTTCCACCCTCTTTTTCCTTTTTCTTTTCACTTTGTTCTCTATCTTTTTTTTCCTCTTTGGTTTTCTTTTCTTTCTCATTTTTAATTAATCCTCACTAACTTCTCTTGGAGCCAATGGTGCAAGAGTAGTTTTGCAATCTTTATGCAAAAAAATGAATTTATTGGTGAAACCATCATGCAGGACTCTCCTATCATACTGCCAAGGTCTTCCAAGAAGTAAATGACAAGCCTCCATAGGCACCACATCACACAAAATAGAATCTTTATATTTTCCTTCACTAAGTCATTGAAGTTTGTACAGGTGCGGGTGTGGCTTAATCTCCAAATTAATTTTTGAAACCAACCTTGCACTAGCCACATTAGTGCACCTCCCACCATCAATGATCAAAGAGCATAACTTCCCGTGGATGAGGCACTGATAAACACATTGTTGACACACACGAAAACAATTTTACTAAGCTAATTCTGTAGCACAGAGCTAACCTAGGCTGACTCAGAGACACGATCAATATGGTTCTAGCTTCAAATCATTGGTAATAATAAGGGGGGATTTTGTCAAACAGTTGGTATGCGTAAAGTAAAACATGCAAGAACACAAACTAAAATTAAAGAACAATGCAGAAATTGACAAGATTATCAAGGAATAGAGTAAAACAGATGAGAAAGCATCAATCCAATTCACTAACCCAAGCAATTCGAATCATCATCATTCTCATAAGTTGATTCTATCATGAACATTCATTCATTCTCAATAGAAGCAGTTCAATCGATTCTACTCCTAAATTAACTGAAATCACAACCCTAACTGAAATATCATTCAATTAATCTTGTGATTATCATTTGAAATTAGGACATGAATCCATAATCCTAACTCACTTTCAATCCCAAATGCATTCATAATCATGAAAACATAATAGAAATTGAAGAAGAAGGTGAATATTCAAGTAGAATTAGAAATACCGAACCGGAACTCCAATTCTTCCCTTGCTTGAGTTAGATCCTTGGATTGATTAATGATTTAGCCTTCCATGATGATCACCAAGGAAAGCCCCATGAAATGAGTGCAGAAAAATGGAAGAATATCAAAATGGAAATGAAGAAGATGAAGAACAATGAAGAACACTTGAGAGAAAATGAAGAACAAGCTTTTGATCCTAAAAACTAAAGAAAAGAAATGTAAAACTTGTTTATTGAATTGTAAGTGTGTTTTCCAAGTTTCACTAAGTCACTAATACATATAGTGACTAAGTTCTGAAAATAAAATGGGCCACAAACAAACCCAACAATCTAATTATTTGCTATTTACAACCATGAAAGTCAAATTCGCAGCCCAAAATTACAAGTGCAGAGGTGCTAACTTCAAAGCTTAAAATGACCCTCTAAATGACAGAATTGGCCTCAGGCTATTTCTAGCAAACTTGTAGATTTTTTCGTTATCTTTCCAGGGACTCCTAGAACGTTCCATTTGAAGATTGGTAGCATCCTATAGGTCCTGCACAAATCAGATACGTCAAGTGAGCCAAAAATCCGAAAATACGCAACAATTAGCAATTAAGCCCACTTACTTGCCTAGGCCAAAAACTGAATTAGAATAGGAAAATAAAGGTCCAAGAGAGGTCAAATAAGCTAAGAAGGATAGAAAAATACTCAACTAAAAGCACTCTATCAAAATACCCCACATTTAAACTTTTGCACTCCTGGGCAAAACTAGAAGAAAGACTAAGGGAAAGGTGGCACTCAACCTCACATGATGTGTATGGCTTGTATTTACACTCAAAAACCACATGCAACTAGCACATCCAAGTATTGACAAACCTCTCATTCATTCAACTTGAAATACACATGCATCAAAAGATAAAAAGGACTTTATTAGCTTGTAATGAATGACTTAGGGAAAGGTGGATAGGAAAATGATATTTAGGCTAAAGCTTAAGAGAAAAGAGGGACAATGGAGAGCAAGCCAACAAGATAAAAGAAGGGTAGAAGCAAGGTGAAATTTGAAAGAATTTACAAGGATGAAAATGAACTATAACTATTGCATATATTTTTTTTTCTTTTTGCTTGAACTTCTTTTTCTTTACTTATACACAATTTTTTTTCTACTTTTCTTCTTTTCTTTGAACTTTTGCTATTTGAACTCTTTCTTTTCTCTTTTTCTTTTCTTTTCTTTCAAAACAAAACAAAAGACAAACACCCCACACTTGTTTGAAACCCACTCCCAAAACAATTCCAAAGCCCCTTTTCTCCCTAAAGCTAGGGTAACATGGTTTTCCATCATTTTTTAGTTTTTAA
>PYAF01006059.1:0-12446 GCA_007407185.1 Glycine tomentella | reverse complement strand
TTTATAGGGGATGGCCTGGTCGAGTTTGGTCGCCCAAGCGACCAATTTCTTCATGAAATACTCGCTTGGGCGAGTTAAATGCAACTTGCAGCCCACTTGCACGTCCACTTGGCCTTCAAGTGGCCCATTTGCTGTTTCTGCTCGCCCAAGCTAGCAAAATACACTATATTAACTCGCTTGGGCGAGTTAAAGGTACTCTAGTGGGCTTTTGGGCCTGATTTTGCTTTCTGCACCCCCAGTTTTGCTGTTATGAGTCATTTTTGGGTCTGATTTGCTTTCTGCACCTCCCAGGTCTACTATGTAAGCCCTCCTTGCTTACTTTGCTTATTCGGAAGCCTCGGAAATCTACGGAATCTATCAAAATAAAAATAAAACTTGGATGAATCTTCGAGACATATAATTACTACGTGTGTAACATAAACTAACTAGATTAGGACAATTTTTGACAGATATTCTTAATTAAAACACAAGATAAATGCTTCAAATGTAATCCGACTTTTACTAAGATATAGCATTTATCAATGCCTACACAAAATGACGCTTTTGCTGGATAGTCTGTTTCGACCTTTACTATTTGTTTTGTGAATTGGGAATGATTTGGAAATGATATATCATATAGATGAACTTCCCTAAAAACTAGACATGATAAGCTTTAAAGTTTGGGGCCACTCATAATTTAATTCACTGTTTTGACTAAAAATCTAATTAAAATGGCGAGGAGCATGTGCAAGGGACTTTAATTGTTGTTGTGTTGAGACATGTTTGTAAAAAAATTATTTCTATACGCATAGTGATCCGATGACGATGTATGATACCATTTTCAAAACTAAACATACAAGGATTTCCATAGTGATAACTTTTAAGAAAGTCCATTAAGAGGTGATTGATATATTGATTTTATAAGATGATGGTACTGCAATTTTTGATTTATTATGAATTATGTGGATTTTTACTTGGACTTTGGGATACCATTTCATGAACTAGATTCCTAATGCTTATTGGATGATGTTACATGATAATTTATTATGTGATTACTTCTATAATGAGATTGCTTCTATTAAGAGATCGCTTAAATTATGAGATTGCTTCTACGATGAGATTGTTTCGATTATGAGATTGCTTCTATGATGAGATTACTTCTATTATATGATGTTGAGTAATAATTCACGCTTTGGTTTTGGATCCAGGGGTGTCTGACCCTCGACATTGTAGCAAATTGATGATGAGATTGTATTTTTGGTGATGATGTTGGCTGATTTACTTTTATGAGAAGTGGGCTAACCCACTTGAGGGGTCATATTAATGGTGACCCTAGAGAGGGAAGAGAGTTAATTTCCTTCCTCTCTTGTTGTTTTGTATGTGTACACGACAGAGAGGGTTTTATTGTCAGAAGCTCATGTGGATCGACATGCATTATGAGGAAAAAGGAAAGGAATGGACGAACATGGTAGCAAAAACATGTTAAAGTTTGAGATGGTTATGTTGGGAGTTAGGGGTATGACCCTATACTCAATGAGAAAATGTCCTCTAATGTCTATTCACATGTATTGACACAACCAGTGTTTAGGGATCGATGCTTCTCATCATGAAGAGTAAGTGAGGAATTGTTAGAAGAGAGATGAAAGACATATACACTAGGTACACTTGGGACGGTTCGAACAGTTCAAAGGAACCTTAGGGAATGTTAAGTTGTGATAACCCAAAGGAATTTCCAGTTAGTCTAAGAGACTCATGAGCCTCAGTTGTCATTCCTTATTAGAGTGAAGCCATATCCATGGTTAGTGAGAGCGCCATGTCATATACTGACTTCAGACGTGTCCTCCCACTTGTCATCCATACGTTGCATAAGACCATTAAGGTCTGGGAGACTTAGGGGCAGTGTTTGCGTAAAACCATTAACGCCAATGGGGCTTAATGGCAATGTAGGCCCAAGATGTGATAATGCATGAGATAGATGTGCAAATTAGGATACCATGAGTGTTGTTTGTTGGTGAACCACACGTGGTGGTTGTGTAGGTTGGTATGTGATATTTCTTTGTCTGTGATTTCTACTAAGGGAGCATAGGACTCACTCCTTACACGAATATTTTAGGTTCGGATGATGAGCATTAGGAAAGATCTTTGCTTATGGGTTATCATCTTTGAGTGTAGGAAGACCCCTTTGAGAGTTCTTCATCGGGTTCTCATTGGTGGGTTTACTTTCATCTGGCATGTACTTTCTTGATGGCGCGGTTATTCTACAGGGCTTGGATAGATCATTGTTCTGAGACTTAGGTTTTTCACTTTGGTGTACTGATTTGAATAGACCAAGGTTTGAAGAAATTCTATATGTATTCAGTCATCTTATTTACTTATTATTTACCTTTGATACTTATTTACTTATGTTTGGTGGCCATGGAGGCTCATATCAGATATTTATATATATACATGATGTTATTTCAAAGATGTAAGGTGTATACTAAAAGTTTAACTATTTATTATGTACATCAACTCATGGCTTTAAATGAAACAATATTTTGTAAATACGTATGTTGTATACGATTTCAAAAATACATCGCTTCGTTTTCAAGTTGATTGTAACGATCCGCGTTCTCACTACGATATCACTAATTCTTAATTGTGCAGATTTCGATTTTTAATAAAACTTCATTAATTTGATTATGAAAATGATGGTAAATTTTTCACGATAATACAATTATCATACACATATTACAATTACATATTTAAACACATATGTACATATATATTAAATCAATACATGTCATCCAAATGTTAGAACTTCCTTTAGCTTTACATGTATCTACACCTGAAATGACATATCTAACAAAACATCAAATAACTAACTAAGAAAGAGTTGATTAACAAAACATAACTCTTTCTCCAAAAAGAAATCCAACGTCATCACGTTGGCTTGGCAGCTCCAACAAAAAATAAGATCTCTGTTACACCCCGTAGGCCTCCGACGTGTTATCATTAATAATATCATATTAGCGCTTGAAACATAGTTTATAAAACTCAGCGGAAGCACAAAATCGCTTTTCTTGATTCATTATGTATGGAATAAACATATAATAAAGAACATACATACAAGACACGTATTTCACACCCTTGCTGATCCAGTTTCTCAAACATAAACCAAAAAGACAGATAACAAAAGACTTAGGCAGATTATCAAAATATACAACATTTGTACTCAGGGAAACGTCACATCTCATATCATATTATAGTTTTGTACATATATACCTCAATGTCCACACCACACATACCGTGGTGATACAAAAGAATATTAGCCCTCTATGAGGGTATACAGAACTATACATCGAAATGAAATCAAAATAGAGCCTTCAAGCTCTCCATGCCGCTCATCAGTCAAGCAGCCTAGTCTCAATTGGGCCTCCTGCCCTGAGATTGATCTTCTCTTCCAGACACATCACCTGAAATCATATAAGCCCCACACGGGGTGAGATAACATATCTCAGTAAGCTCAGGGTCCTTGGGAAATCATTCCCACCCTGGCCCACAGATTCACAACACATAACAGGCAAACATATCACACATGGCCCACTGGCCTGGCCCTCTGGCCTCATCATATCAAATCAACAACATAATATCATCACATGACAGGTGGCAAAGCTCCTCAATGCCTGGCGGAGCTCCTCAACGCCCTGACGAAGCTCCTCAACGTCAGTACCTGTCATGATGTGGCAGAGCTCCTCAATGCCACGGGCGGAGCTCCTCAACGCCTAGAATACACGGCGGAGCTCCTCAACGTCGGTATTTATCTATTGGCCAACATATATCTCAATCACAGCATGCATATATCCAATGCAGATACATATAAATCATCATAAACAATGTCATAGCCAATGCATGCAGTATGAATCATGACCAACACTCCCCAGGAGTGTGGTGTGCAACCAAAACGAGAATTCATCCCCAGAGAACACTGAACTTACCTGGTAAGATCTCAGCTCTTAGTTCCTTCCCAGGTCTGTGGCTCCCGCCACCAACAGTCTCAGAATCAATGCCTAATCAAGGCATAAGTAATTTCATATTAAAACCAGACCACATACATACAAGTCACAATATATATTATAGTAGAATTCCCTATCCTAGGGTTTTAAACCAGCTCAGCCTACACTAGGCTGCTCTTAGACCACTCAAGGTCCATTAGGCTGCATACAAGCCATCTGAGTCATCCCAGACTCAAAGCATTCACACACGGTCTAGCTGTTCTCAGCCTTAAACTCAATTATCATCAGAATGGACTGAGTTCCACTCAAAGTCTTATTCAACTAGCCTCTTAGGCTCAACATAAACCTAACTAAGGCCCTAATATATCAACAAATAATCATAAGTGACCATTACACAGGCCACACAGGCAACACAGAGACAAATTTCAAAGTCATCAGAATCAAAAACTGAAAGCTAATCCTTCATCTATTCTAGGCTCTGAACAAATTTCTCTACTGGACCCTGGGCTAATTCTAGCCCCAAATCATATGGGTCACTATTCATGGAACCCCTCATAATCAAAATTAAACGGAGAAACTTGAGTCTCTTACCTCAGTGACGACTCAAAAGATCTCAGGACAGCTTCCTAGAGCTTCTGTGCCCTAATCACGCCGTGGGTCCTCGCCAAACTCAAGTTCTCTGAACTTTTCCTCTGAGGTTCCACTTCTCACATAAAAGGGGTTTTTCAAGAGCAGAATTGAAGGATTCAAGCTTTCTAATCGATTCTATCACCAACAAAGGTCATCAGGGAGTGTTTGAGCTAGTATCTAAGGTCCCTAAAAGCTTGGAACGTCATCAATGGAGGTTTGGAGGTCCAAGGAAGAAGAAAGGCTGATTTTCCCTCTTCTTTTCGCGTTTTTGGCCTTATATAGTGGCCCTGCCCGACCTCTGACGCCATCAGCGCCAGCTCCGGCGCCATCCGCGCCAGTATGTCGGTTAGCCTGGCGCTCTTAGCACCACTCTCGCGCTCCCGGCGCCGGTTTCCAGAACCTGTGGCGCCATCCGCGCCACCTCTGGCGCGATCCGCGTGGGCTGGGAAAGTTTGGCGCCCTTGGCGCCAACTATGGCGCCCCTAGCGTGGATCTCCAAAGTACCTAGCGCGACCAGCGCCATCCTGGCGCTACTGGCGCCACATTCCAGAGATCACAGCGCCATCAGTGTGGATATGGCGCCCCTGGCGCCAGTTTCCAGTGAGTCTGGCGCGATCAGCGCCACACCCTCATCGGGGTTTTCTAATGTGAATCCCCGCGCGACAGCTCGGGGTTAGGCGCTAAGAATGAGGGTCCTTACAATCTTCCTCCAAGGTCACCTACTGCTGCCCATCTGCTCACAAACGAAAGTTCGCGATCATCATAGGTACCAACCACACGGTACAACAAATGCAAGGATGAGTTTATTATATAAAACCAACAAACTTCAGATAGCAACAATTGGGAAGGAAACAACATTACTCACCACAATCATTAACAAAAAATCCATGATTCCAATACAAACTCAACAAACCAATCATCCAATGCATTTCACAACTCAAACAATCATGTATAGAATGATGCATGTACCTGACTCATCTATCAGCATGCAATGTGGTACCATCCTCATGGAAATAACCTCTTTCAGGAAAATGATGCAATAGCTCGTCAAGGTCACTCTGTTGTGCACAGGCCGCTCCCCTCATGGTGATCAGCCCTAAGTCACAAGGAAGTTCCAAACAGAGATGCCCTCCTAGTACCTTCGTACCCTACTGCCACCATCCTATTTCCATCAATGCAAATGAAGTATGAAACATGGGCCTCATTCGATTAAAGTGATCCTCTCCGTGCGGTGGTCCAACGACAAGCAACGATGCCTCATGGTGGTCTCCAGTGGCTGTGGGTGGTGGAGGAGGAGCCGAAGGAGGTTTGGTGGCTGTTTTAGGGGAGAAAAAGCCACTTTTTTTGAGCTTGGACGCTGCTGGATGTATTTAACACTGCCTTCACTCGCCCAGGCAAGCAAAAGTGCCTGTAAAATTTCGCCTGGGCGAGCTGACTAGATTCTAGAATTTTTACTTCTGTGAAAAATCAATTTCTCACGTTCCAGAAATTATTTTGACAATCCCAATGGTCAAAAGTTACATATATGGGTTAGGAATATATCTTTAAAATTTGAAGGCAATCTTAACCAATCCAGAATGACGATTTTACTAAAATAGGTTTTTGGGTCAAACTCAGAATCACACGATTCAACCCAGCTCAAACAAACTCCACATAACTTCACCTCTACACCAAGCAATTGCACATGGATAATTCACATAACATTTCAACTAATCCTAATTAATAAAGTAATCAAATTATACAAGCAACACATCACACATATATTTTAAGTTATCGAAATTTTAGGGTGTTACAACTCTCTCACCCTTTTAGAAATTTCGTCTCGAAATTTACCTGATTCAAACAATGTTGGATAGATCTCTCGCATCTGACTTTCTAGTTCCCATGTTGCATTCAAATCACCTTGACCAAAGGAATTTCTTTCCCTCTTAGGTGCTTCATTCGCCAATCATCGATCCTCAAAGGCAATGTTTCATATATCATGTTTTCATTTACTTGAATGTCATCTAACTCGACCACATGAGAAGGATCATGGACATACTTACGGAGTTGGGACACATGGAAGACATTATGAAGATTAGAAAGGGACGGAGGTAATGCAATTTGAAATGATACATGGCCAACTTTTTTGAGAATTTGGAAGAGACCAATAAAACGAGGTGTGAGTTGAGATTTCAATGCTCTGCCATCCCCAGTCCACGGAGTAACTCTCAAGAATACATGATCGCAACCTCAAATTCTAGATCTTTCCTCCTCTCATCCTGGTAACTCTTCTGTCTACTCTGAGCAGTTCTCATTCTCTCTTGGATCTACTTGACCTTTTTAGTTGTTTGTGGTACCACTTCAGGTCCTGAAATGAGGTTCTCTCCAGGTTCTAACCAACACAAGGGTGTCCTACACCTTCCACCATACAGAGCTTCGTAGGGAGCCATGCCAATGGTAGAATGAAAACTATTGTTATAGGTAAACTCTATCAATGGCAGAAAACTCTCCCAACTACCCTTTTGTTCTAAAATACACGCCCTCAGAAGGTCCTCTAAAAACTGAATGGTCCACTCTGTCTGACCATCAGTTTGAGGATGATAGGCTGAACATAGCCTAAGCTTGGTTCCCAAAGCTTTGTTCAAACTTTCCCAAAATCTAAAGGTGAATTTAGGATCTCTGTCAGATACTATACTAGACGGCACACCATGTAATCTGACAATCTCACTAATATATAGGGAGGTCAACTTACCTAAAGAAAATCTGATGTTGATGGGGACAAATTGAGCAAATTTGGTCAATCTGTCAACAATAACCCATATAGAATCTAAACCTCTCTGGATTTTAGGTAGTCCCACCACAAAATCCATGGAAATACTGTCCCACTTCCATTGGGGTATTTCTAAGGGTTGCAACTTACTTAAGGGTTTTTGATGCTCTATCGTAGCCTTCTGACAGACTAAACATGCATATACCAACTCGCTAACCTCCTTCTTCATGTTTGGCCACCAAAACGTTGTCTTGAGATCTTGATACATCTTAGTGGCACCAGGGTGAATACTCAAACTACTCCTATGTCCTTCCTCCAAAATCATTTTCCTAAGCTTGGATATATTGGGAACACAGATTCTATCTTGAAACCTCAGGACTCCATCTGATCCCACATGGAAACTACTATCTCTCCCTGACGATATGGCTTCCATCTGAGTCTTTAGAAAAGGATCGGACTTTTGGCCCTCTGTTATCTCTCCTAACAAACCACTAGAAATCCTCAAAGCTCCTAGTCTCACACTGTTAGGGGTAACCTTATAGGCAAGGCTAAGGTCTCTAAATTGTTCTAAGAGATCCAACTCTCTAACCATCAAAGCAGATACATGTAAGGATTTCCTACTCAAAGCATCAGTCACTACGTTGGCTTTGTCGGGATGATAGCTAAGTTCAAAATCATAATCCTTAAGAAACTTTAACCATCTCCTCTGATGCATGTTCAACTCTTTCTGACTAAACAGATACTTAAAGCTTTTATGATCACTAAACACTTCAAACTTAGAGTCAAAAAGGTAGTGCCTCCATATCTTTAGAGCAAACACTATGGCAGCTAACTCCAAATCATGGGTAGGATAATTCCTTTCATGCGTTTTGAGTTGTCTAGAAGTATAGGCCACTACTTGGCCATTCTGCATCAACACTCCTCCCAAACCCATATTTGATGCATCACAATACACCTCGAAGGATTCTCTTAGGTTAGGCAAAACTAACACAAGCGCTGTCATCAATTTTTCCGTAAGGGTTTGGAAACTATGCTCATACTGGGCATCCCACACAAAAACTTGACCCTTACGAGTTAGCTTGGTCAAAGGCAAGGCTAACTTGGAGAAACCTATGAATCTCTGGTAGTATCCTACTAAACCTAGAAAACTCCTAATCTAAAACACAGACTAGGGGCTTTCCCACTTAAAAATAGCTTCTACCTTAGAAGGATCTACAGCTATACCACCTTGGGATATCACATGTCCTTGGAAACTCACTTTCTCTAACCTAAACTCAAACTTGGACAACTTAGCATAAAGTTGTCGATCCTTAAGGGTTTGTAGCACAATCCTCAAGTACTCCTCATGCTCCTCTCTAGTCTTAGAGTATACCAAAATATCATCTATGAATACTACCACAAAACTATCAAGATAAGGGTGAAAGATCATATTCATATAATCCATAAACACACCAGGAGCATTAGTCACACCAAAGGGCATAACCAAATACTTGTAATGACCATAACGAGTCCAAAAAGCAGTCTTTGAGATATCCTCAAACTTCACTCGGATCTAATGGTAACCTGACCTAAGGTCTATCTTGCTAAACACAAAAGCTCCTACCAGTTGATCCATAAGGTCATCTATTCTAGGCAAAGGATACTTGTTCTTAATCGTCACCTTGTTCAATTGGCAGTAATCTACACACAACCTCATGGGTTTATCTTTCTTCTTCACTAACAACACTGGCACTCTCATGGAAACACATTGGGTCTCACAAACTACTTATCCAACAACTTTTCTAACTGTTTCATAAGCTCCGCTAACTCTATAGGAGACATCCTATATGGGGCTATGGATATGGGTCCGACACCAGATACCGAATTTATAGAAAACTCTATCTCTCTCAGGGGATAAACCGGATGTATCCTCAGGAAACACTTCTGGAAACTCTCTAACAATAGGAAGGTCACCTATAGAAACCTTGGTCTCTACTTCTAGGTTAGACAGGATCATGTACACTTGAGCATTTTCTTTCAAAGATGACACAATTTGGTTGGCAGAGATAAACATCCCATTATTACTCACTTCAGGATCACTAAACATCACTATTTTATCAAAGCAGTTTAACAAAACATGGTTGGAAGATGACCAGTCCATATCCAGAATAACATCAATTTGGCTGAGAAGCAAACAAATTAGATCAACATAGAATTTTCTACTAGAAATTTCCACAATACAATTCAAGCACACATAAAAAATCAAAACAGACCCACTAGTTGGGGTCTCAACCACAAGCTCACCACTCAAAGAAGACACAGAAAGTTTAAGTTTCTCCACTCACAAATAAAATATAAACGAATGGGTCGCACCAGAGTCCAATAACACAAGTAACGAAATCCCATATCTTCCTTGGTAATGTGGAAAGTACCTCACTAACTCTTCAAACTGAGTTGTATACTCAGCCATATACTGAGTCCACTCTAAAATAGTCCCTCAGTTCCTTTGGATTAACCTTTGTGTTTGCTGAAAAAGGTCCACTTCTCTACTTAGACAGTTGTTTTGCAAGCTGTCCAACTTGAACTTCAAGATTTTTAATACAAGCCTTAGTGTTCTTTTGATTTGAAATGGACATCTGCATAAACTGAGTTAGATTATCTGCCATTTTTGCTATTCTATCAGGCTGAGCTTCTTGTTGCTGTTGTGGTGGAACCCTATTTGAAGAACCTGCATAAGAGTTGTTAGGGGGACCTGCAAAAGTAGAGTTAGTGGGACCACAATATGTATTATCATTTTGCTGCCTCCAGCCATAAGGCTGATTTGAACCTGGACCACCTCTGTAGCCTTGGTAATTTCCTTGAAAGTTCTGTTGAGATCTGGTCTGATTCTGCATATAATAAGCATTCTCTTCTTGTTGGTAATCACCAGGTGCTTGCTAAATTTGTTGAGGAAGTTGGCCTATTTGTTTTGTCAAGGTCTCTATTTGCTGAGTCAAGAGCTTATTCTGAGCTAGAATTGCATTCTGAGTATCCAGCTCCATTATACTTTTCCTTAGAATCAGAGATCTATCATGGTGAGACTGGTAATCACTAGCTGCTATGGAGTCAATGATTAAAATTGCTTCCTCCGGGCTCTTTATCATCATAGTACCTCTAGCTGAGGCATCAAGAATCATCTTTGTTTGAGGTCTCAAACCACTGTAGAAAATATTTAGCTATGCAATATCATCAAAGTTATGGTTTGAGCACATTCGCAGTAATGATTTGAATCTCTCCCATGTCTCACAGAGAGGTTCATTTATCCCTTGGGAAAAAGTAGCAATTGCTGATTTTGCACTAATGAATTTGGATGGAGGAAAGAATCTAGCAATGAATTTTTCCTCCACTTCTTCCCACGTGCTGAGACTTTTGTTTGGTTGGGACCGGAGCCATGTCTTTGCCTTACCAGTCAATGAGAACGAAAAAGCTCTGAGATAGACAGCTTCAACATCTGCATCAGAGGCTCCCATGGTACTGCACAGCTCCATGAAGGTGGACAAATGAGTGTATGGGTCTTCATGATCTAGTCCGGCAAAAGGATGTGATCTAATTAGACTAAGCAATGCGGGCTTCAATTCCACAACTTTTTTACTGAAAGGAGGAATGACTATGCTGTTGTAATGCTTTGGTCCTTGTTGATACCATAGTCACCAGAGTCCTCCTTGGTGGTCTATTTTCCTCTCCCCCTCCTTTATCAGCCATAATATAAATTACAGGTGGCTTTTATAGGTGAAGGAGAATCAAAATAGAAGAAGATTCTCTCGGTAGCTGCAAGAAATTTACCTCAAAAAGAAAAAGGAACAAACTGACAATAATTTGTAAGTACCGAGGTTAGGGAAAGTAAATAAAATAAAACACAAGAGAATTTATACAAAATTAAAAATAACAAAAGCAAAGAAAAAGTCCTATTTAACTGAGAAATTAAATTTGAAAGAACTGAGTGAGCGACTCAAGTCCCCGATAACAGCGCCAAAAACTTGTTAGACTCTTGGCAAGCGTACCAATTTGTCGTTGTAAGTTAGAAAATTCATAAAAGATCATCTCCACAGGGACTTGAGCTACTCAGTTAATCCAAATACAACCTAATAGTTCAATAGTTATGTACAATAAGGATGAGCGAAATTTCATGTGTTTTACGAAAGTAACGGAAAATTACAAAACTAGTAAAATGACATATATTTATGAGAAAGTGGGATTGGATTTCATCATTCTTATCCTTTTATATCCAATTAATATTACCATGCATAAATCATCATCTATCCTTATTGATGCACACAATATTTCACCCGGAATAGATCCCTCACATTCTAGAATCTTAAGAATATCTACCAAATATCGATCCCTCGCATATGAAGTAAATACCCCAACATTAAGAATTATAATCGCGTGCTTTATGCAATCAAAACGGTATGCCCTATTCCTAGCAACATAACGTAATGAGTAAAATCATTTAGTTCAAACCCTAAGGCCACTTTCCAGTCAAGCTTAGGATTTTAATTCATGAAACTAGTGATCAAGTAGAATCAAGCATTAAGCACAGAATGAAATTATCAACAAGGAATAGAAAATATTAATGCATAAATAAATATTAAAAGAGATACATAGGGATAAGAAGATTACATCCAATCCTCAGAGAAGTTAGCTACTCATAGTAGAGAGAACCTCCTTAAGGGAAGATTTGATGAAAGGCCCCATCATCGTTTCTTTCCGGCAGAGTCTCCACACAAATCCTCACTTCTCTCCCTTCCCTAATCCCCCTACTACTAATATTTAAGCTACTTAACCTAAGAAACAAGCAAGAAGCAAAGGAAAATGAAAAAAAAAATTTGAATGCTCCAAATTTGTGTCCTATTTATAGCTTTTTCCCTCCTGCTGTTGATTTCAATTGAAGCCAAGCATCAATGAACAAGATTCAAGCTTCAAGGAGTTTTGAGCTTTCAACATGACCAAAGGCTAAAGAATCATGGGAAGCTTTGAAGAACTAATTTGATTAATTGTAAAAGGGAGTTATGATCTGATAATCCAAGTGTGCATTTCATGTCATTCATTATTCATTCATCTAGGATCATTAG
>PYAF01006058.1:0-18982 GCA_007407185.1 Glycine tomentella | reverse complement strand
GTTAATGTACCCCCATGTAATGCTCATGTCAAACAGTCACAAACAGGCACCAAAACAAATTCCATACATAATGTTCTTATCAAGAAACCGCTCTGATACCATTAAATGTAACACCCCGTAGGCCTCCGACGTGTTATCATTAATAATATCAGAATAGCGTATAAAACATAAATAAAACAGCTCAGCGGAAGCATAGAATGGAAGAGAGTCCCTGTGTGCTGCCTGGAACAGATTCCAGGAATTAATCGGGAGATGCCCACAATATGACATGCTTGTGGGTAAGCATGTACGTATTTTCTTTAATGGTATGACTCCTGAATCACGCATGATTGTTAATGTTGCAGCAGGGGGTACAATAAGGTAAAAAATTGCACCTCAAACCTATGAGCTGATTAACTCTCTTGCTCGTAATGAAAATGAAAGCATCATGATTCAGCCAAAAAGGGAACCTATTCAATTATCCAACAATGATGCTATGCTTGCAGAGCAGAAATTATTAGCCCATCAGTTGGCTAAGTTAACTGAGAAAATAGACAGACTTCAAGTCTCTACAGCCCAAGTTTCATCCAATAGCATGTCCTGCATCAGCTGTGAGTACTGCCAAGGTGAGCATGAATCTAATGTATGTCCTATTCTTGTTGGAGCTGACCCTGTGCAGGTTAATGGAATCTAGAATGACCAGAGACAGCACCAGCAGTATCAGAGAAACCAGAATTTTGCTGCAGGGAACAATTATCAGAGATAATTCCAAGGAGGGGGGGTTAGATTATAAATCTAACAATTATCTGCAGCCTCCTCCCATTCCAAACAAAGACATTTCAGAACTTGAAAAGGTGGTGTTGCAGCTGTCCAAAACCACAACTGAGCACATTCAGGCTACCAATGCCTTCATAAATGAAACCAGAGCTCATAGAACTAATCAAGATGCTTCCATTAGAAATCTGGAAAACCAGATTGGACAGCTCGCAAAACAGTTAGCAGAGAGACCACCAGGCCAGTTCCCCAGTGACACAGTGATAAACCCAAGGGAACATGCAAAGGCTATTACAACCAGAAGTGGGAAAGTACTCATTCCACAAGAAAAGCCTAAGGTGAGTAGAAAAGAAGCAGAAAAAGGAGACACAGCAGCCACCACAGAAGAAGAAAAAACTGCAGAAAATACCAAGGAGAAAAATTCTGCACCTCCAAAGAAGAATGGGATTTCTCGCGCTTTGAGAAACCCCCATAACCAGTGCAGACAAAGCAGCAACTTCAGAAGCAGCAGTTTGCCAGGTTCTTAGATATGTTCAAAAAATTACACATTAATATTCCATTTGCTGAGGCATTAGCCAATATGCCTAACTATGCAAAATTCATGAAAGAACTTTTGTCTAAGAAACATAAACTGCAGGATTGTGAAACCATAACACTCACTGAAGAGTGCAGTGCCATCATTCAGAGAAAGCTTCCACCTAAATTGAAAGACCCTGGAAGTTTCAATATCCCTATAGCCATAGGAAATATCAATGTAGGGAGGGCACTCTGTGATTTAGGGTCTAGCATAAATTTAATGCCATTGTTAATGTGTAAGTCCCTAGGTATCTCTGAATTAAAACCCACTAGAGTTTCCTTGCAATTAGCAGACCATTCATTAAGGAAACCATCAGGGGTGATTGAGGATGTTCTAGTAAAGGTAGATAAATTCATTTTCCCTACAGACTTTATAGTTTTAGATATGGAGGGTGAAAGTGAAATCCCTCTGCTGTTAGGTAGGTCATTTTTAGCAACTGCTAGGGCCTTGATTGATGTAGAGTAGGGAAAGTTAGAATTAAGGATGGATAATGAATCTGTTGTCTTTAATGTATTTGATGCCATGAAACATCAAGCTGATGAACATGATTTTTTTAGGCTAGATGTGTTGGATGATGTAATTTGTGCAGATATGACAGCAGGTATAACAGATGCAGAAAATGCAACAGCAGAATTTGAAGCAGAAAATACTGCAGAGGAAAATTCAGCAGAAATAGAAAGTGCAGCAGAATTGCACACTGCAGATCAAGAATCCATACCGGGAAACGGTGAAGCTGTGCTGGAAGAGCTGGAGAAAAGGGAAAATGACAGTCCAGCTGGAGCACCGAAGGTTGAACTGAAGGAACTACCTGGATATCTGAAGTATGTATTCTTAGGTGAGCAAGAAACATATCCAGTCATCATCAACAGAGGGCTGGAATGGCATGAAGAAGAAAAGCTGCTGAAACTACTCAAGGAGCACAAGACAACCATTGGTTGGTCTATCTCTGACCTGAAAGGTATAAATCCCTCCTTCTGTACTCATAAGATTCTTATGGAAAGTGATGTTAAACCTGTAAGACAACCACAAAGACGACTCAATCCGACAATGAAAAAAGTGGTAAGAAAAGAAGTTGTCAAGCTGTTAGATGCAGGTATGATCTATCCTATTTCAGACACAGCTTGGGTAAGTCTAGTCCAAACCGTTCCAAAGAAAGGAGGCATGACAGTCATTCAAAATGACAACAATGATTTGATCCCCACAAGAACCATTACTAGCTGGAGAATGTGTGTGGATTACAGGAGGCTTAATGATGCAACTAGGAAAGACCATTTTCCACTCCCTTTCATGGACCAAATGCTTGAAAGGCTAGCTGGTCATGACTACTACTACTTCCTAGATGGATACTCTGGGTACAATCAAATCCCAGTAGCACTATAGGACCAAGAGAAGACAGCCTTTACATGTCCATTTGGGGTGTTTGCATACCGTAGAATGCCATTTGGACTGTGTAATGCGCCTGCAACATTCCAGAGATGCATGCTATCCATTTTCTCTGACATGGTAGAGAATGGCGTTGAGGTATTTATGGATGACTTTTCTGTTTTTGGCTCTTGTTTTACTTCATGCTTAGCTAATTTGGCTAAAGTTTTAAAAAGATGTCAAGAAACAAATTTAGTCTTGAACTGGGAAAAATGTCACTTCATGGTCAGAGAAGGTATTGTTCTAGGCCACAAAATTTCTGAAATGGGAATAGAGGTAGATAGAGCTAAGTTGTTGCTAATTGAAAAATTACCTCCTTCTATTAATGTGAATTGTAACACCTTGTAGGCCTCCGGTGCGTTATCATTAATCATATCAGATTAGCGCTTAAAAAACATAATATAAAACTCAGCGGAAGCAAAGAATCGCTTTTCTTGATTCATTATGTATGGAATAAAAGCACATCACATAAAACATACACACAAGACAGATATTCACACCCTTGCTGATCCAGTTTCTCATACTTAAACATAGGCAGATAAACAGAAACATTACAAGCATACTCAGGAGGAATATCATATATCATATCATCATCAGTTCTGTATATACATATATACAACAATCTCACACCACACCGTGGTGATACAAAAGAATATCTGCCCTCACCGAGGGTGTACAGAACCAAACAACTCAGGTGTACACACACACCATCCCTTCTCAAGGGTACAAAGCATAATCAAAACAAAAATGAGCCTTCAGCTCTCCCTGCTGCTCCTTAGTCAAGCAGCCCAAGTCTCTACTGGGGCCTCCTGCCCTGAGACTGCTCTCCTCTGCCAGAAGAGTCACCTGAAATCATGAATCCCCACACGGGGTGAGATACACATCTCAGTAAGCTCAGGGTCCTTGGAGGAATCTCCTCCATCCAGGCCCACTTTCCATAACACATACATCAGGCAATCACAAGCAAATGGCCCACTGGCCTGGCCCTCTGGCCCTCATAACAATATATTAAACATCCAAACATGGCGGAGCTACCTCAACGCCTAAATCAGTGTGAGACCGAAAACTCACACCTGTGCCATCCCATTGGGTGCTAACCCTTCGCATGGATGCACATATATGGTACCTCCAAGAATAGAAGGAGCTACCTCAACTACTATTCCCATGGTCTATGGGAACCAATTCCCTGGGAGCTACCTCAACCATGAGCCAACCATACTAGGAGGAAACCATCATGTGGTGGCTTATTCAGCGAGCTGGAGCTCCTACTGTTCCCGCGCCAGCTTCCACCATCTCCTAGGGAGGTCTATATCTATCTATTGGCCAATAGATCTATCACAATCATATCACATAACAAGCATAGATGCACACACATATCATTATGAGGATGCAACAACCAAATGCATGCATCATGAATATGACTACCACTCCCCCGGAGTGTGGTGTGGCAAACCATGTGGGAAATCATCCCCAGGGACCAAGAACTTACCTGACAAAGCCTCGCTCTACAATTCTTTCCCTGCTCTGTGGCTCCCGCCACCGACACTCTCAGTGTCAAGCCCTAATCAAGGCATATATCCATATCAAAACCAATCCACAGGCATCCAAGTACAGAAACATATCATATCAGAATTCCCCTATCCTAGGGTTCAATCAAGTCAAGCCCTTACTAGGCTACTCACAGACCGTTCAAGGTCCATCAGGGCTGCATACAAAGCATTTGAGTCATCACAGACTCAATGTACAGCACATGCCTGAGCTCTGGCTCACAATAGCCTATAATTCAATATATCACTGGAATGGTCTAAACCTTAACCAAGGCACCGTTCAACTAGCCTCTCAGGCTCAATTCAATCACAATCAAGGCTCTAGCATGTCAGATAACCATCACAAGTGACTATCACACAAGCCACACATGCATACACATAGCCAAGATTCAAAGTTAACCAATCCAAATTCTAAAAGCTAATCCTTCATCACTAAACCATTCTAAGCAAGTTTCTCTACAGGACCCTGGGCTAATTCTAGCCCCAGCTCATATGGGTCACTGTTCACAAAAAACCCTAAATCTTAAAATAATCGAGGAAACTCGAGTTTCTTACCTCAGTGGCGACCAGAAAGGCTGGAGGACAACTTTCCTGAGCTCTGTTGTCCGTGCTAAGCCTTGGGTCCTTGCCAAACTCAAGTTTCAGAGGTTTCTCAAGAGAAAGAAATTCTCACTCACAAAGGGTTTTCAAGAGAAAGGATGAAGGATTTAAGCTCTCAAAGTGATTCTCTCAAGATTAAAGGTTGTAGGGAGGTGTTTAGGCCAAGGTATAAGGTCCTAGGAAGCTTTGGCACTCCAACAATGGAGGTTTGGGCGTGGGGAAGAAGAAGGAGTTGATTTTTCCTTCAAAAATCGCGTTTTGACCCTTACATACTTAGCCTGCCCGAAGTCTGGCGCTGATCGTGCCACTAAGGCGATGGGTCTGGCACTTCCAGCGCCACTTCCGCACCCCCAGCGCCAACTTCTAGAACCTTTGGCGCCCCCAGCACCGGCTGGGAAACATGGTGCCCCTTGTGCCACCATTGGCACCCCAAGCGTGAGTTTCCAGAGATCATGGAGCTCCCAGTGCCGCCCTGGCGCCCTTGGCGCCAAATTCCAGAGGACCTGGCGCTGCTGGCGTGGCCATGGCGCTCTGGGCGCCACTTTCTAGTGGTCTGGCGCCATCAGCACCATACTTAGCGCCGTCAGCGCCACACCCTGAAGAGGGTTTTCTTCTAAGGATCCTGGCGCTATCTACCTGGAATCTTGGCGTCTTCCGCGCCCCATTGAGAGTCCTTACATGAATGGTGTGCGCAGTTTTTAGGACATGCAGGTTTCTACATAAGATTCATCAAGGATTTCTCCAAGATTTCAAAACCTCTTAGCCAATTGCTGGAGAAAGACACTGAATTTTGTTTCAATGATGCTTGTCTTGAGGCATTTAACACACTAAAGCACAAACTCACTACGGCACCTATTTTGATAGCTCCAGATTAGAGTTTGCCTTTTGAACTCATGTGTGATGCTAGTGCTTATGCAGTTGGTGCAGTGTTAGGACAAAGAAAGGAAAAGCGTTTGCTTGTTATATACTATGCTAGCAAAATCCTAAATGAGGCACAAGTTAATTATGCCACCACTGAAAAGGAAATGCTAGCTGTAGTGTATGCTTTAGACAAATTCAGGTCCTATTTGGTATGTTCTAAGGTTATTGTATACACTGACCATGCAGCCCTTAAGTTCCTGCTGAACAAACAGGATGCAAAGCCATGCTTGCTGCGTTGGATGTTGTTGTTGCAGGAATTTGATTTGGAAATCAGAGACAAAGCTGGAGTAGAGAACAAGGTGGCTGACCACTTGTCTAGGATTCAGGAAAAAAGTTTGCAAGATGGACTAGGGATAGAAATCAATGAATCTTTTCCTGATGAGCAAGTGCTTGCTGTGCAATTCAGCCCATGGTTTGCAAACATGGCTAATTTTAAAGCTGTTGGAATGATGCCGGAAGACTTAAATTGGCAGCAGCGAAAGAAGTTCCTACATGATGCGAGAAGGTATTTCTGGGATAATCCTTTCTTATACTTTCAATGCACTGACAATGTTATTCGCAGATGTGTAGCTGAAACCGAAGTGCCGAATATTCTGTGGCACTTTCATTCCTCTAACTATGGAGGCCATTTTGGTGCAAATAGAACTGCACACAAAGTTCTGCAATGTGGCTAATATTGGCCAACACTCTTTAAAGATGCCAAAAACTTTGTGGTGCAGTGTGATAGTTATCAAAGAACAGATAATATTTCTCGCAGAGATGAGATGCCACTGAACAATATCCCAGAGGTTGAGCTGTTCAATGTGTGGGGAATTGATTTCATGGGATCTTTCCCTAAATCATTCTCTAATCAATACATTTTGGTTGTTGTGGATTATGTTTCCAAGTGGGTTGAAGCTGCAGCTTTACCCACCAATGATGCAAAAGTGGTGGTCTCATTCTTGAGGAAGAACATTTTCACCCGCTTTGGGGTGCCAAGGGCCATAATCAGTGATGGAGGGACTCACTTTTGTAACAAGCAATTTGACAGCTTGTTAGCCAAGTATGGAGTCAAACACAAAGTGGCTACCCCATACCACACTCAAACAAGTGGCCAGGTGGGGATTTCCAACAGAGAACTGAAAAGAATCTTGGAGAAAACTATTGGAACATTAAGAAAAAACTGGGCTAAGAAGCTAGACGATGCGCTGTGGGCATACCAGACTGCATTCAAAACTCCTATAGGCATGTCTCCTTTTCAGCTAGTTTATGGTAAGTCTTGCCATCTTCCTATTGAACTTGAACACAAAGCTATATGGGCAACCAAATTTTTAAACTTTGAACTTTCAAAAGCTAACGAAAAAAGGTTGCTTCAGTTGAATGAATTAGATGAGTTCAGGTTAGTTGCATATGAAAATGCCAGGATCTATAAAGAGAAGACAAAGAAGTGGCATGATAATCAAATCTGCCCAAAGGAATTCAGTCCAGGGCAACAAGTTTTGTTGTATAATTCTCGCCTGCGACTCTTTCCACGTAAGTTAAAGTCAACATGGTCTGGACCATTCCTTGTGCGCGAGGTTTATCCCTATTGCACAGTGGAAATTTCCCCCTTGGATAGTGACAGATCGTTCAAGGTAAATGGATACAGATTGAAACACTATTTCGAAGGGGATGTGGATAGAAACGCAGTCTTTGTCCCATTCAATTCCACAGATGAATGACGAGAAGGAAGCGTCTAGCTCAAGACTTTAAAGGAGCGACTCTCGGAATCCCTTCCGAAAACTTAGTAATTGATGTAAATACATAGATTCATAGGTGTTTTACGTTCTTTTTAATAGCAGTAAGATCTATCATTATGCATATTTCATTTTAGTCATTTTAGATTCATTCATTTTTAGTTAGGAAAATAAAATAAAAAGAAAAGGAAAATGCAGATTAAGGCATGGCACTAACCGTGCCACGTGTGGCGCTAATCGCGCCAAGACACGGCCAAGTCACGCTAATAGCGTGGACACTCGCACTGATCGCGTGGGATGTTCGAATCAAGAACCATTTATCTGCATTATTCCACGCTATCTGCGTGAGGGTGGCGCTACTCGCGCTAGTTGTTCGAGCTAACAGCCCAATTTTCAAGGTTCCACTCTACTTGCGTGGAATATGGCGCTAATCGCATCAAGCTGTCGAGGCTGAGGCCCTTCCAGTGCCATATCACGCGACTAGCGCTATCAGCGCGAGAGGGACGCAACAATTGATCTGAATTTTGGCTATCCACTCTAATAGCGTGAAAAACCGCGCGGATCGTGCTAAGAGGCCAAGAGAAAAGCCCTTCTAGTGACTAATGGCGTGATTAGCGCTAGCTACCGCGCTAACCGTGCGAAATGAGCACGAGGACAATCCTTCCAGTGCCTAATGGCACGAATTGCACCGATTTCCGCACTAACCGCATGAGATGTCGCAGGCGGTTTTTAAATTGAATCAAATCGCGGGCGCTGCATTTCATTTCACTCCCAAAATCACTCCCTAAGTCTCGCCCAAATCCCAGCACCCCATTAACCAACATCTATCACCAATTTCACCTTAAAAGCCCTACCTATACTCATTTTCTCTCTCAGTTCCTCTCCAGAACCTACCTTCCCAATCCCAATTTCTGTTGATGCATTCAACTACGTAGGGAACCACTGTGCATTTGCTTCTATGGCTAGAGATAAGGTAAGATTCTGAAACTTCAATGTCAATAAGTATTATTTTAGCTTAGTTACTGAGAACTTGATGCTATTTGAAGTTTGCCAATTTGAATTGAAACCTTTGGCACTGTCTTAATGTTCATAAGAGATTGGGTCCCGTTGTTTAGAATTGGTACATTCTTGTGGAATTGAAATTGTTTGCATTATGGCTAAGAATAGTGTGCATTAAGCCTCATTGCCAAACCTTAGGGTAGGAAATCAATTGAGCTTGTCCACTGTTAATACCCTCATTGATTTTGATCTTTAATGTTAGTAAGAAGTGAAAATGCTTGTGTGTTTGGTGAATACCCATGGTCGCTGGTATAAGGCTTGCTGTTACCATATTTGACATGCTACAGGTAGGTGAATTGGGGAACTCTTTGATTGAAAAGAACCCCATGAAACTGGTTTGAATGATATGGTGTGATTGAGTATAGATACCTTGAATTGAATTTGTATATACATGTATCTATGCTGTGTTGTAACGGATATGATTGAGTCACACACTGGTAAGGAAAATTGGGTTCATTATTGATTGCTGTAATATTCATGATTGATTGGTTTGGATTTGGAATCTAGAGCATAATTGATGAATGCATGAATTTGAATCAGACCTAAGCTTTGCATAACATGTTCCTATATTGTGACTGATGAATGCATGCTGAACCTGTCCATAAACTGGTATAAGTGAGCAAATCAAAATGGCAAGATGGAAAGTGCTGGCATAAGCTGATATGATTGATCCATCTACTGTTGATAATCTTAGTTGATGTGGAATGGACTTAAATTGGTTTCTTTGATCAGGATTTTGAATCACACAGTAGTTACTGTGGTTAATTTGGTTTGGTAAATTTAATTCAAAACTGTTGTTGAGTTGAACCACATTGATTTGGTATAGTAGTTTTCATGCTTGACTTTGGTGGACTAAAGAATGGACACAGGACTTAATGTTGAATGTATATATCTGTTTTGTTTGAACTGTGTCCATGACAACATGACTTGGAGGACTTAGGGGCCTTCGCTGAGCTAAATCTGGGAATCCAGATGGTGCCATTCATTTCTCTGTCATAATGTGCATATTGCTTGCTAGTTAACTGATAAATTTGAAGTGGTGTTTGAATAAAATGATTGAATTATATCTGGTAAGGTGTATTTAAGGAACCTAAATCTGGGAATGGAAGGTTCAACCCTTGCTTGTAAATAAACTTAGAAACCCAATTAGTCAGTTGGACTGTGCTTGTTGTTGTAAATATAATGAATCCACTGATGTTTGGTTATGCTGGGAACTTGAATTAATTGAAAATGATATTTGTCCTGTGATTGATTTTTGTCTAAATCTGGGGATCCACACTGGTGACCTATACTGAAATACTAAAGGACAACTGTGGCGTGCTTTGTATATAATTCGAATTACAGGTACCTGAATTGAAAGTGGGGTTTTGTCTGATTGATTGTTAATACTAACTTTTCTAAACCCCACTACATCAAAGATTGAAATATTTGAACAACCAACACCTTGTGCCTAACATTGATCCTGTATTAGTGTTGTGCTTGATCTGAACCACTGAAAAGAACAAATCTGGGAATTAAGCTCATTGAATTATGAACATATATCTAGAATTGTTCTGAGTTTCAGGAAAAACAGGTGGCCAAGGGAAAGAAGAAGAGCACTGTTGCAGGTGGCAGGAAACGGGCTAGAGTTTTTGAATATGATGAAGCCCGATTCCGTTCTGCCGAGTGTCAGGAGATGTTTGACACTTGGTACCTCCCTAAGAAGATAATATCAGAGAAGAAGATCATGTGGGATGTACTACCAGAGGGGAACCCGGTTCTAGAGGTGATTCTTAAACACCAGTGGCAAAGGTTGGTGAGTTTCCCAGAACCTAGCTCAAGCGCCATCCTTAAAGAGTTCCTAGCCAACGTCGACCCCTCCATAGTAGCACGGAGCAGACTCAGCTGGGTGAAGGGTGTCCAAATCCCATTTGATGAGAAGGCTATAGAGCGCTTCTTGGACACCCGCTATGACCCTTTCGACAGGTGTGAGTTCAGTCACTTGTACCTGAGGATGCAGCCCGACGCTTTGACAAAGATGTACCGGGATGAGGTACCACAGCTGGCCACCACCATCAGGCACGCTATCACAGGCCTGTACACTGCATGGAAATCAAAACCAGGCCTGGATTACATCCTGGAGAAGCTGAGGAAGCATGATCTAGTAGGGGATGCAACCTTCTGGCATCAGTTCATAAACCGCACAGTCATTCCTTCTACTAATATGACTGATGTGAATGTGGAGAGGGCTGTCCTGCTTTACGTCCTCAGGGGAGAAGGTAACTTATTAATAGCAAACATCCTTTCTAACCGTATTCTTCATATGATCCAGGATGCCAGCAGCAAGTCTTGGTTGGCCCATTCATCTTTGATTTCTCACCTTTGTTGTCAGGAGGGTGTTGAAATCTTAGATGACGAGCCCATGGACGTGCCGATCGCATCATTAATGGGCCACAAGACTTATTTAGACGTTGTGGAGAGTGCTGCTGAAGAACAGGTGATCCGAGCTTCAAAGCTCAAGCCAGAGGAACTTTCAACTCGCAGTCCTCATGATGCACCACCACAGGAGGAGCCCAGCCACCAGAGCCAGCACCACCAGCTCCTCCCACTGCCCCTGGACATGAGCTGCTCCATGAAGACTCTCCGAGTTACCTAGCCTTCCAGGATTTTGTCCGGACTCAGATGACACTGCAGACTCGTATGCTCGAGGCATTATGCAGGCAGTGCGGAGTCTCACCCAGTGATGTGTTGCAAACACATCTTAGTTTTAGGTTAGTTCTAGGTTATAATTTAGTTAAATAATTAAGAAAATAGACTAGAATAGGTTAGTTTATTATTAATTTTGATTTAATCTCATTTCATTATCAAATGTGCAATTTCAGGTCAAAAGGAGGAAGTTTAAGTAAAAAGAAAGAAGAAAACAAGATTGAAGGTCTCGCGCGGATCGCGCTAGGATCCGCGTGAGTCACGCCAGAGGTTAAAATGAAGAGCCCAGTTTCGAATACGCCACGCGATCCGTGCCATATTCACGCTAGTCGCGCCAAGGACCTAAGCTCAAGCCATTCAACTCGAGTAAGCCACACTATCAGCGTGGATATCCACGTGATCAGCGCCATCTGTTCGAAGCTCCCGTGCGGATCCTGCCATATCCGCGCCATCAGCGCCAGAAACCCAGCATCAGCCCTTCAGCTCGAAGACTCACGCTATCAGCGTAGAGTTCCACGCGATCAGCGCGATGCATTCGAAAGGACCGCGTGAGTCGCGCCTCGCGCCACGAGAATTCTGTTTCCTGAATTAAATTATCTGTTTCAAAATTTGGCACTGTTTTAGGCTTTGTTACTTTAATTAAATCATTCTATAAATACAAAGCCTCTGGGACTGAATAAGACACATTGGAATACCTTGGAGTAGCTTAGGAATCACTAAATATCACTCTAAACCTCTGGAATTAAGGATCAAAGCTAGGGTTTCCACAGCAAAATCATGTATTATTCAACAGCTTTGGTGTTCTTGAGGCCTATGTCGGGCTAAACTTTGTATTGTGGGAAGGCCATGAAATGATGTTGTAACGCCCCGTCAATCATCAGGGTCATTACCAAACATTAATCAACAAACACACATATAATCATCAGAGTTTAAGCAGTTTGGAAGCATAAACTAAGAGTGACATTATCAAAAGTCACTTTCATATACACTGTACATATAATGTGGTGAATATACATATAATTTGTGTTTAAGTACAAAACTGTACAGAGACATCCCCTCAGGGTACAACAAAACTAAACCAAAGGCAGAATACAAAATATCAGAGCCATATGCTCAAGTCATCTATGCCTAAGGTTTCAAAACACAACTATCCATGCACAGACTTCTTGCCTTGGGATCTATCAGCTCCTCCTGAGTATTCACCTGCAAAACAATAGCCCCACACAAGGGGTGAGATATAAAATCTCAGTAAACTCAGGGCCCTTGAAGGTATTTTCTTCCCCTGGTTCACTTTTATACATATACATGAAAATAGTATATCAAAACAATCCATATCAACATCAGTGAATCACTAAATCAATCATCATTAATACATGTTCACCTGACAACAATCAGGCTATACTCAATGCATACAACCATTCATCACATACATCACTATCCTGCAGAGGCTACATCTATGTATATAGGAACATCTCCGCCCAGGGAGGCTACATCTATATACTAGGAACATCTCATGGCAGGATCTCAATACATCTATCAGAGGCTACATCCGTATATATAGGAACATCTCCGCTTGGAGGCTACATCTATATAACAGGAACATCTCTTTATAATGAGGCTACATCTGCAGATATAGGAACATCTCTAACCAGGAGGCTACATCTATATCGCAGGAACATCTCATAACCTGTCTCAATACAATTGCCTGAGGAGGCTACATCTGTAGATATAGGAACATCTCCATTCGGGAGGCTACGTCTATATCACAGGAACATCTCACATCAGGTCTTACTCATACTCATGTCATCTATCCTACTACAATAGGATTCAATAATCAACCATGCAAAACGGTAGCTAACAAAATCATAGCCATACACATCAGCCACCCATCTCAGGGTGCAGCTCACAGATTAAGCATATCATATCAATTCACATCAATTACCCTCTCACAAGGTACAGAACACCATTCAGTAATCAATCATAACAATATACAATTTCCATATACATGCATATAATCATCACAACCATTCCCCTATTAGGGCATGGTGGAACACAGGAAAGGACGCACATACAAGAACTAAGAGCTTACCTGCTCTAGGCAAAATACCGGCTCTCTCGGCCTCGTGGTCACCACCACTAGAACTATCAAGCTCAAGTCCTACAGAAACCCAATAGACAATGTATCAGTAACGGTTATAAGCCGTTAAATCGAAAGGAAACCACAATTCCTTCCCCATAACCTATAACAATCACTTCACAAGTGATTCTCAGACCCTCAGAAGGATCTTACTCAGCCTACACAAGGCTCCAGAGCCTCTTCTAAGACTCTGATCAAAGCATATCCCTGCTTATTCAATTCAATTCCAAACTTCTCATTATCACCAATTCCAGCTCACAAACCACCTCTATACTATCTCATGAGCAACTTTGTCAACTGCTCTAAGGTTCATACTAGCCAAATAATCAGCCTTTTACCTCTGCTCATACATACTCAGAGCCAAAATCAAACTTCATCAATAATGATGACTCAAGGCTCTAACTTCATCAGAATAACCCTCTGAACACAAAACTCTACAAAGTCCAAGCCTAATAACGGCTCTAACACCTCCAAAAACACCTCTCTAGGTACTCAAAATCCAACTAAAACCCAAACACAGAATCAACGACTAAGGCTCGAGTTTCTTACCTCTGTGTAGTCCAGACACACCAGGGAATCACTTTCCCTAAGGTAGATCGCTCAATCAAAGCTTCCTTCGCCTCTGATTCTTCGATTCCAAGGACTCCCTTAGAAATCTCGATCTCGCCGTTTACCGCCTCTCGTCGAGAATAAAGCTGGGTCTCTAGCTTATCTCGAGGCTCTGAACACTTTCTCAGTTGGGTCAGAGGTGTTTAGATGAAAGATGGAGAAGATATGAAGCTCCAAAGTTCATTAATGGCTTCCCTCTCTCTCTCTTCCTCTCTTTTCTCTCTCATTTTCGTCCAAAATGAGCTTTTATAAAACTGACCCGAAAGTCCCGCGCGGTTCGCGCCAGGTGCCGCGCTGATCGTGCCATGGTTCGAATAACCCGCGCCATCAACGCCAAATCCATGCGGATAGCATGAAATGGCCGCAAGGATTGGCCTCATCCAAGCTTCCCGCGCTGATCGCGCCCTATCCCGCGCTGGTTGCGCCACAGGTTCGAACAACTCATGCTGTTAGCGCCACAGCCACGCGAATAGCGTGAGATGGCCACCAGCATTGGCCTGATTCAACCATTCCACGCGGATCGCGCCATGGCCCGCGCTAACCGCGCCACAAGTTCGAATCAGCCACGCTAGTAGCGCCATGTCCACGCTAATCGCACCATCTGTTCGAATCTGTTTTCTACTTCTCTTAAGCTTCCTTTAAGGGATTCTAATGCATAATTATGGTTCTTAATCTCAAGCTTAATCCTATGCTTAAAATTCAAGGTATTACGGATGTGAACTCCTTTGTAACTTAACTGGTATTGAATGAGAATTTCTTGATTGTTTTATTTTACTCTGATCTTCATTGTTTTATTCTTAATTAGAATTGGCCATTCTATTTAGGTATTGAGGGTTAGGATTCGCAATGGGGACGTTGGGATTCTAATTTCTGACCTTAGTAAAGTAATAGTTATTCATTACCTAGGGATAGGGATGCGTGACTGCAGAACTTATAATATGGTCTTTTAAATGCTTAACTTGATAAACTTCACTAAGGAATTAGGTTTTCGATTCCGGTTAAAGGGTTAATTCACTAAGGGATTAGGGATTAGCTAAAGTAGGAAAGATTTATTCTCTGAACAATCAGAAATAAGCAAACCATATGATATAGTCTTTTATATGCTTGATAGGAATCACTAAGGGATTAGGATTCTTGTTAAAGGGTTAAATTGCTAAGGAATTAGGATTTACTAAAATAGGAAAGATATATCATTTGAGTAAGCAAACTTTGTGACCAGTTAAGTGAAAGAGGTAGGGATCAAAGGGGATTGTGTCTAACCACAATCATTCATTCCGTTGGTAACACTTTGATTTATTTACTGCATTATTTCCTGTTATATTATGTTCTTACTTTCAAACACTCAACACTACAATCAAATTCTCCAAAACATTTTCTTTTCTTGTTACTTCCAATTACTTAGAATTAATATTACTGTGAATTTCACCCTAATCCCTGTGGGGACGATACTCTACTTACCTACTTTTATTACTTGAAACGAGCGGTGCACTTGTCGTGTGCTTATTTCGCAACAAGTTTTGGGCGCCGTTGCCGGGGATTGGTAAACAGATTTTTACAGTAATTTTTAATCTTTGTAATTGGAATTTTTGTTACTAATCATTTCTCTGAGTTTTATGCGAGGTTCAGTTAACCCTGAGGATTTACAGTTCGATCCTGAAATTGAAAGAACCATCCGAAGGAGACTAGCCAGACAAAGAAGGAGAGAAGCTGAAAACTTTGACTTTGATTCACTCCCTGAATTAGAGTCTGAAGTAGAGATGGCTGAAGAACAACATAATCAGCCAAGGCGGAGACCGGAGGATGAACTGATGGAGGATATTCTGGCTCCTATGTTCATAAGACCCAACTCCAGCATTGTGAGGCCACCAATACAAGCTAATCATTTCGATATATACCCTTCATTAATAGCATTGGTGGAACGCAGTCAGTTTGGAGGGGAGGACTTTGAAGACCCACATGACTTCATTGACAGATTTCTCAGAATCTGTGATACTATCAGACACCAAGGGGTCTCAGATGATGCAATGAGATTAAGTCTATTTCCTTTTGCTGTTAAGGGAAATGCATTAAGATGGCTGAACAGACAAACATCCAATAGCATCTCGGCTTGGGAGGACTTAGTTTCAAGGTTTTTTTGCAGAATACTTTTCCATGGACAAATATAACCGGTTGGTGAACGAAATCACTAACTTTACTCAGAATGGAAGAGAATCCCTATGTGCTGCTTGGAACAGGTTCCAAGAATTGATCAGGACATGTCCACAATATGATATGCCTGTGGGTAAGCAGGTACGTATATTCTTTAATGATATGACTCCTGAAACTCGTATGATCGTTAATGTTGCAGCAGGGGGTACTATAAGGTCCAAAACAGCAGCTCAGACATATGAGCTTATCAATTCTTTGGCCCGGAATGAAAATGAAAGCATAACACATCAACCAAAGAGAGAACCAATCCAGCTGTCCAGTAACGATGCAATGCTTGCAGAGCAGAAAATTTTGGCACAACAGCTAGCCAAATTGACTGAAAAGATTGATAGATTGCAAGTCTCTGCAGCACAAGTGGCAGCCAGCCAACCACATGCTATCTGTGAGTACTGCCAAGGTGAGCATGAGTCTAATGTTTGCCCTATTCTTGTTGGAGCTGACCCTGTGTAGGTTAATGGAGTTTGGAATGATCAGAGGCAGCAGCAGCCTTATCAGAGGAACTACAATTTGGCTCCGGGAAACAACTATCAAAGGAAATTCCAAGGAGGTGGCTTAGACTACAAGTCTAACAACTACTTGCAGCCCCCTCCTATTCCCAACAAGGAGATTTCTGAGCTTGAAAAGGTAGTGTTGCAGCTGTCAAAGACAACAACAGAACATATCCAAGCAACCAATGCCTTTATAGCTGAAACAAGAGCTCATAGAACTAACCAAGATGCTTCCATCAGAAATCTAGAAAACCAAATTGGCCAGCTTGCAAAACAGTTGGCTGAGAGACCACCAGGCCAGTTCCCAAGCGACACAATTATAAACCCAAGGGAACATGCCAAGGCTATCACAACCAGAAGTGGTAAAGTATTGACTACACCAGAAAAGCCTGAGGTAAGTACAAAGGAAGCTGAGAAGAAATATGCAGCAGCTAAACCATCAGAAGAAAAAGCTGCAAAAAATTCAGAAGAGCAGAATTCTGCACCTCAACCAAAGAAGTGGGACTTTTCTCGCTTTAAGAAGCCTCCATATCCGGTGCAGACCAAGCAACAACTTCAGAAGCAGCAATTTGCCAGATTCTTAGACATGTTTAAGAAGTTACATATTAATATTCCATTTGTTGAGGCATTAGCCAATATGCCTAACTATGCAAAATTCATGAAGGAACTTCTATCTAAGAAACATAAGCTGCAAGATTGTGAAACCATAGCACTCACTGAGGAGTGCAGTGCAATAATTCAGAGGAAATTTTCTCCTAAATTGAAAGACCCTGGAAGTTTTAACATCCCTATAGCTATAGGAAATATAAATGTAGGGAGAGCACCTTGTGACTTAGGGGCTAGTATAAATCTCATGCCATTATCAATGTGTAAGTCCCTAGGCATATCTGAATTAAAACCTACTAGAGTATCCTGGCAATTAGCAGTAGATCTTTAAGGAAACCCTCAGGGGTGATTGAGGATGTTTTAGTGATGGTAGACAAATTCATATTCCCTGCAGATTTTATTGTGTTAGACATGGAGGGAGAAAGTGAAATCCCTCTACTGTTAGGAAGGTCATTTTTTAGCAACTGCTAGGGCCTTAATAGATGTAGAGCAGGGAAAGCTTGAGTTAAGATTGAATGATGAATCTGTTGTCTTTATTGTATTTGATGCCTTGAAGCATCCAACTGATGAACATGATTGTTTTAGGCTGAATGTATTGAATAATGTGATTTGTGCCGGCATGAAAATAGGTATTGCAGCAGCTGGAAATGAAGAAGATGTAGACACTGCAGCAGCAATAGATTATGCAGCAAATTATGCAAAAGAGAATTCAGCAGCTGCAGAAAATTTAGCAGAATATACAGCAAATACAGCAGCAGCAGTTTATGCACGGAAACAGCCAATATTGCAGCAACAAAAATTGCTGCAGAACTGAAATCAGCAGACAAGGCAGCCACCTCTGAGCCAAGTGAACCTGTGTTAGAAGAGCTGGAGAAGAAGGCAAGTGATATTCAAGCTGGAGCACCTAAGGTTGAACTAAAAGAACTACCTGAACACTTGAAGTATGTCTTCTTAGGTGAGAATGAAACATATCCAATTATAATTAACAGAGGGCTGGAATGGCATGAGGAAGTGAATTTGCTTAAGGTACTCAAGGAGCACAAGTCAGCCATAGGCTGGTCTATTTCCGATCTTAAAGGTATAAATCCCATCTTCTGTACTCATAAAATTCTCATGGAAAGTGATGTTAAACCTGTAAGGCAGCCACAAAGAAGGCTCAATCCCACAATGAAAGAAGTGGTAAGAAAAGAGGTTGTTAAGATTTTGGATCCAGGTATGATATATCCAATTTCAGACACAGCTTGGGTAAGTCCATGATCGCGGTCGTACGCAACCAAATTTAATTTGATTTTAAATGTAGTACTAGGAAAGTGACTCCTAGGTCGTCTCTCAAGGATCAATTGTCCATGTTTAAGGGGTTAAAACGTGCAAGGGGGGTTTTTGAAAGAATGTGGCAGAATATATAAAATAAAACAGAATGTGAAAACTAAATTAAACAAAATTAACAATTAACTGCAGTAATTAAAAACAAGTCAGACCCTTAGAACAGATTGCGCCTCTAATTTCCTTGGTTCACGAAAGATAAATTGTTCTACTTAATTCTCATCAGTCCATATTAATCAACTAAGCGAAGATTAATCTAAAACGTCATTACACGAATTAAGCAAACGTGAACCTCGTTAGGGCAAACTCTCAGAATTAAGCAAACTGAGAAT
>PYAF01006057.1:69561-97305 GCA_007407185.1 Glycine tomentella | reverse complement strand
CTGCCTACAAAGCGCCCATAGGAATGTCTCCTTATCGAGTTGTCTTTGGCAAGGCATGTCATCTGCCTGTTGAGATTGAGCACCGAGCCTATTGGGCTGTGAAGACCTGCAACTTTTCCATGGATCAAGCTGGTGAGGAAAGGAAGTTGCAGCTAAGTGAACTAGATGAGATCCGCCTTGAAGCTTATGAGAACTCAAGATTCTACAAAGAGAAGACCAAGAAGTTCCATGATAGTTTGATAGCTAGGAAAGACTTCGAGGTTGGCCAGAAAGTTCTCTTGTACAATTCTAGGCTCGGACTTATGGAATGTTTATCCTTATGGTACAGTTGAAATCCAAAGTGAGTCCACAGGCAAGAGCTTCAAGACCAATGGACACCGTCTTAAACCATTCCTCAGCAATCCTTCCTTGCTGGATGCAGTTGTGGAGATGTCTCTGCTTGACCCTGCCTCCCTCCCATCTTCCACTACACCTTAGGGAGTTTTCTTCGTCTTTCTCCTCCTTTAATTTTATCGCACTTGTCCATATTTATTGCATTATTCTGATTGCTCTGAACTTTTGTTTGTGCTACATTGGGGACAATGTGTAATTTAAGTGTGGGGGGGGGGGGGGGGGAGACTACTATTGTTTTGTTAGTTTTAAATTCTTATCATCGTGTGTTGTTAGTTTTAATTCTTATCTTACGTATAGTTTTGCATGTTTCTTTTTGATTTCTGGGTTTTGAATAGGTGTCGGCACTTACTTCACTCTTAGATAAGAGTTGCTTCATACTGTATGGTTTGGAATCCATGTTTTTCTCTACTTGGAAAGATGATTATGAAGTTTGAAAGGTTGATTTAATTGTGACAGATATACCCTGTGTGAGGATTTGAGCCACTATATGTTCTTTCATGTGTGCTATGCCTCTTGATTGCTTGCACAGTTGCCTTGTCTTGACTCTGTTTGATATTTCTTGGTTCTCATGCATGTTTGGATATGATTAAGGCACTCTTGTTTTGATAAGCCTCTGGCCAAATAAGCTTACCCTGAAATTAATCCCTTTGATAACCCTGTTGAGCCTAATTCCCTTTCTATTGTTTGAAGCCCATTACAAGCCTTAAGTGAAAAACAATTATTACCTTAACCTTAGGGAACTTTGGAGCTTTGGAATTGTTTTGGGAATAAGTGCGGGGGTGCATGCATCTGGCCTGTTGGTTTACTCTGATGTTCAACTTATTCTTCATGTATCTATGCATCGTGTTATCTCAGTACCATTATTTTGTTTCAAAAAAAAAAAAAACCCTCTGGTTTGTTTGAAAATAAGTATTTAAAGAAAAGTTGTCGTGTTTGAAGCAAAAGAAAAAGGAATGGTGTTAGAGGCTTATTAGAGACTTTTGGGTTTGCTCTTGTGCCCACTTCTTACTTATTCCCCATTGCTCCTCTAGTTCCTCTGGTTTGCAGCTACTCATCCCATATTTTATCCTTTACCATGTCCTTGACCACATTACAACCCTGAAAAGACCTTTTGATCCTTATATGCATGTTTATTGGGTGTTGATTATAAAGACTTGCCAAGTCTATCTGTTGCTTGTTTTCATGAGTGTTTTGAGAGTATACAATTGCCTAATCACTTGAGAGATACAGTATGATACAGTGCATTTGGTGAGGTTCTGTTGCTTTTAAATCACTTCTTGAGCTGATTGATTATTTTGCTAAGTTTTGAATGCTTGGATAAATCCCATAAGTGTGAAGTTTCTCTGACTCTTTGTGTGTTGGAAATTGTCAATTCCTTTCTCTTTTCCCAGTTTTCATTGAGGATTGTGCGTAACTATTTATTTTACGATGTGTCACTTTCTTTAATGTCTTTAGAATTGTTCCTTGCTCTATTTTTGGATTTTGCCCAGGAGTGCAAAAGGCTAAGTGTGGGGGGATTTGATGAGTCACTATTTAGTTTTATTTTCTCACCTTTCTGTACTCATTTTAATCCCTGATTTGTGTTTAATTGTTTATATTCCGCACTGTTTCTCATTTAGGATTTAATTGGACCGATAATTCAGATTTTAACTAATTTGGATTTTTTAGTTTAATTTTTCCAATTTTATTTTCAGGGCAGTTTAATAATTAAGTGGGCTTGGGAATTAATTCATGGACTTGAAGATGGGAGTGCCACGTCAGCATCATTTTCCACATCAGCATTTTATTTTCGTTTTATTTTGTTTTAGTGATTTTTTGGACCAAAATTGTTAGGAAAGGCCCATTTTCGTTTAGGTCAGACACTAGCATTTATAGAATACTGTGCCCATGCAAAACGGAGGAGAATTCACATTCAGTTTCTGGGTTTTCGTTTTCGTTTGGATTTTCTGTTTCGGAATACTGTTTCATTTTCGTTTTCGTTTCTGTCAATTCCAGTGCTTATTTCGTTTCTGTTTCAAGTGTTTAATCTCGTTTTTTGCTTTCAGTATTTTGGTTTTCGTTTAGGTTAAATTTCGTTTTTCCATTTGAATTTCGTTTCTCTTCTAATTTCGTTTAATGTTCAGCTGCTATTCACTTCGTGTTTTTGTTGCAATTTTTGAATTAATGGAAGGCTAAATCTTAGGGTTGGACCCTAGGACAGATTGCAAACCTTCAATGGAGGTTCTCTGTACTTGTAATTCTGTTCTGCTTGGTTCTTCCTTGTTGGGTCTCTGTTCTGTATCTTTTCGAATTAGAGTCATGCTTAATGATTCTGAGTTGGTTGATTCAGTATTCTCAGGTTGCTTAATCCTGAAAGATTTGGCCTGACGAGGTTCGCGTTTGCTTAATTCGTGCAGCGAAGTTTTAGGTTAATTTTCGCTTAGTAGATTAATCTGGACTACCAAGGATTAAGTTAGGATAGATTATCTTTCGTGAACCGAGGATATTAGAGGCGCAATCTGTTCAAAGGTCTGACTTGTTTAATCACTGCAATTAATTGGTATTTCTGCTTTATTTTATATACTCTTGCATTCTGTCAAAACCCCCCATTACACGTTTAATCCCTTAGCACAGACAATTGATCCTAGAGAGACGACCTAGGAGTCACTTCCTAGTACTGCATTTAATTGTATTAATTTGACCGAGTACGCCCGCGATCACCTGGGCGACCAATTTTGCCTTAGGGAGCTCGCCTGGGCGAGGTTAAATCTTAGTGTTGAAGATTCCTTTGGGCTTTGATGGTATTGGGCCTAGATTGCTTTCTGAAACTTCCATTTTTACTTTGCTCACCCCTTTTTCTTGGATTTTATATGCTCGACATTTCCGGAATATTCGAACCTATCAAAACACACCATTAATTTGGACGAATCTTCTCAAAACATAAAATCATAACTTAACTCCATACAACTATCATTTAACTAGGTTTCTAGGGTTAATTTGTAGATAAAGTTAATCAAAACAATCGGATAAGTGCCATTCTATAAATCAAATTTTACTAAAATGTGGCATTTATCAGCTACAAAGCTGGTTATGCCCCCAAAGTATCTGGACCTCAACTGGTTCATCAATGAGGGATTTCAATTCCCTGACCTTCTTGAAATCCATGGCTTAAGGAAATTTCTTGAGCTTAAGGGTACTTTTTACCTTGAGCTGGTGAAGGTGTTTTACACATGTATGAAGGCTAACATGGATGGGGTAATCCACTCTGAAGTGAAGGGTGTTCCCATGATTATTAATGAAGAGGTCTGGGCTATTATTGTTGGTATTTCTCCTGTTGGTGTAAGGAGATTTGATGAGGAGATTGGCGGGTACAACAAAATTGACACCTATAGAGGGATGCTTCAGGACCCTCAAGTTAGGCTAAAGCTGAGGCTTGGAGTTCGAAATATGACAAGTGAAGATAGGCTTCTTCACTATATCATTACATATATTTTGACTCCTAGGTCCACAAACCATGCTCAAGCTATTGATGATGACTTACAGCTGGTGTATGGCATCAAAACTTCTACCCAAATTAATTGGGTGCTTGTCTTTGTTGAGACAATGCTGAAGGCCTTTAGATTGATCAACTGCAACTTTCTTTATGTTGTGTTAATCTCTAGGTTTATTGATTATTTTAAAATTGATGTTCAAATGAGATTGTTGATAACACAACTGATATCACCAATCTCATCAAGACAAAGCATATGCAAAAGCTTGGATTGGTGAAGACACCTCAAGGTTGGCAAATGGCTGGACAACTGCCTCAAGCTGGAGGAGAAGCTACTGAAGAAGAAGAGGAAGCTGAAGCTGAAGATGACCCTGCTCCACAACAGTACTCTCCATTTGAATCTCTCATGATTCAAAAGATAGATGCTCTATTGTCCCTGCACCATGAGCATAGGGCTGAGACAAACTCATCCATAGAAGAAATGAAATCTAGGCTTGAAAATATAGAAGCTAGGATTGTTCTTGATGAGATTGATAAACTCGATTAGGATGCTTATGTTTGCTTTTCATTTCATGTTATGTTCTCATTTTGTTTTTGTTTTAGTGTTCTATTTTTTTTAATGTATTGCACTTTCCTTTCAATGAAAAAATTCCAGTTTATATTTCATATTCTCCTTGCTTATAATCCAAATATTGATATTTTTTGTTTTTGATAAGCCAAATAGGGGGAGAAATAAAATGAACAAATGAATATGTTCTGTGCTTTGTCTTTGTTTTGTTTTTCATTGGTAAGTTATCTAAGTTAGGGGGAGCAAACTTAAATAAGAAATTGATTTTTTTTTTATACAAGCATACTTGACATTTGCTCTTGGCAATAAGCTGATTTGATTTCAGGTTATCAAGTGTAAGCCTCCTACCATTCATCTTTCAAAGCATTTAAAAGCTAAACAAATGTTCAATTGATATTTGGCATGTTCAAAGCAAAAAAGGGGGAGATTTTTGGATATAGGGAGAGCAGGAATTAGATCAAGTTAAAGATGAAGCTTGTGCCTTAGAAGAAATATTTTAGCTTTTCACATGCCAAGGCATTTGTAATTTGATTAAGTGTATGAGAGGCTAATCTTATGATCCTTGCATTGCATGAACATGATCATTAACATGCATACATGATTTTACTAAAGTATTAAAGTTATTCATGTCTTGAAAAGAAATTAATTTCCCATGGTTAAGTTTTTGGAAAAACAAAATATCACTGCTTTAATTGATTACACAAGGATATAATCGATTACTAGCTTTTGTTTGATTATGCTGTAATCTATTAGACAAGTTCATTTTTAAATATGCATGAATGCCTTAATCGATTACCATAATCAGTAATTGATTACCTAGGCATATTTTGAAATTGAACATATCTGCCTTAATCGATTACCACAATCAGTAATCGATTACATAAGCTTATTTCAAAATTGAACATGTTTGCTTTAATCGATTACAACTCGTGTTAATCGATTACATTGTTTGTTGTATTTTTCCAGATTGAGCTATGAACATTTTAATCGATTATCTAGAACATTAATCGATTACATATGATAATTTAATCAATTATTATGGCGATTTAATCGATAACATTCAATTAACTAAGTTGGTTATAAATAGTTTGAGTTTTTTTTTTCTGAAACCAACAACTCTTGACTTCGAAATTTCAAAGCATTCATAAACCTTCTGAAAGTAAGAAAGGATATTCTGAGTTAGATAAGTTCTTGTCCCACACTTTTAAATCTTTATGGTGTATTGAAAGATTTCTTGGGCAAGATTCCAAAGAAGCTTTTAGAGAGAAAGTTTTGAAACTTATTTTTTCATTTCAACTCTGATTGGTAAATCATATTCATTGGATGATCAGGTTTTCTCTCTCCATTAACTCTTGTTGTAAATTTGTTTATGAATTCGTGGTGATTTGTAACTATTGCAAAGTATTCTTGAAGTTTTTTCTAGAGTGGGTTTCTCTAAAGGGAAGAGTACAGAAGGGTTCTCTATGTCTTGTCATTAGGAGTCTAATAGGATTTTAGACTTATGTTCTTTATCTAGGTTTGATAAAGAGTGATTGTTGTAAAGCTTGTAAGAATTGAAATTTGTGAATAGTGGAACTCTAATCTAGTGTTGATTAGAAGAACTGGATGTAGCTTCTCTTGAGAAGTGAACCAATATAAATTCTTGTGTTGATTTCTATTCTTTAATCTCTACTTGCTATCTTGATCTGTGATTCTTGGTGAAATCTTCACTATTCAACAAGTTAAGTTTTAGCAATTGTTTTCTTGGACTGAGTGGTTTGATTAGTTTAAGACATTCTGGTTTTAATTGTGATAAAGATTCTTGAACTCTGATTTTCTAAAGAATTTTAAAAGGCCAAGTTTAAACTAATTCACCCTCCTCTTGATTATTGTGTGTACTCCTATTGTTTTCAGTTCCCCCATGTTGATCAGCATGAGTCTTAAGGAAGTTCCAAACTGTGTGAAATACCCCCAATGATGAAGCTCCATTGCAAGCTAAACGTCTAGAAGGAGAGCTTGAAGCACTTCCTTTGGTGAGCTTTAAAGGACCAATGACAAGAGCTAGGACTCAAGCACTTCAAAACTACATTCAAGCTAACATGGAAAAGCATGAAGATGCACACCAACTCAAGGATGACAAGAGATGGATTTTGATGTCTCAAGTCCAATTTAATTCAATAAATTCCATCCCTTGTTAGAAGAAATTCAGTTTCCATCTGTTTTAATCGATTACCTTGGCCTGTAATCAATTACCAGCAATTCAGTTTCACACAGAAACAATACTTGTATATTTTAATCGATTACAAGACATCTGTAATCGATTACATAAGCCTGAAAATTGTAAATAACTCTATTTTAATCAATTACAAGTGCGAAATAATCGATTACTTCAACGTTGAAACTGCACTGCGCATGTTGAGCAGTCAAGGGCCACTTTAGGGAAGCTTGCACTTCAATCTTCATTTGGGCTTCATTTCAATTTGCATTTTCCTTACATTTAGTGACATTTAGCTTGTAATTTCTTGGATTTTATAAGGTGCCAAAACTGAATGTAACTAACTTTTGGTTCATTAATACAATTCTGAAAATTGTTGTGAGAGTTTCTCTCTTGTTCCTGTGTAAGAACTTCTTGATGAAAATAATAGGAATACTTCACAACAACCAGGGGGGTGAATTGTCGAACCTTGGTATTTTAAAAATAAATTCAAATTAGAGTTTCAGGATCTTTATCACTTTCAAAACCAAGCAACCTTTAATTCAACCAAATAACTTAGCTCCAAGAAAAACAATTTCACAAAACAGAACTTGTTGAACAATGAATATGACTCAAAGAATTAAAGATCAATGAATAACATGAGAATAGAAATATAAAAATAAGAACACAAGCAATTTATACTGGTTCACTCCAAAACATGAAGCTACATCCAGTTTCTTCTGATTCACATTGAATTAGAGTTCCACTATTATAAAATATTATTACAAGCTTTTACAAGAACCTCCCCTTTATCAACCCTAGATAAAGAACAGAAATCTAAAACCCTATTAGACTTCTAAGGAGAAAGATTCAGAGAACACAACTCTGATCTTTAAGCTAGAGAACCCTTCTCTATTCCCAAGCAAGAAGAACCCAATTACAATAGTCAAATCACAAAGAAAATACAAAATAGAATTACAACCAGATTAACGTGAGAAAACAACCTGATGATCCATTAATACAATGCAAAAAGATGTTACCAGATCAAGTTGAATGAATACACATCAAAAAGCGTAGCTTTCTTTAATCTTGAAAAAGTTTCAAGCTCCAATATTGAATCACACACTCATGATCAATCCACAAAGGAGCAAGAAGCAATTGAACACTTAGAAAACACTTAAGAATGCTCACAAGACTGTTTAGTCTCAGAAAATTCGTATGGGTAATGTTCCACAAAGTTAGAAAAGCAGTTGAGCCTTGGATCTATTTATAACAAACTTTTGTAACTGTCAGTAATCGATTAAACGCTCCATATAATCGATTATTTTACTCATGTAATCGATTAAATCAAGATAGTAATCAATTAAACCGTTCATAAGCAATTCAGGAATTTCTCAACGAGCCAAATAATCGATTATTCCATCCTGTAATTGATTAAGACAGGAAGCTTCAAAATATCAAAATTTACTATGTAATCGATTACGAACTCTAGTAATCAATTAAGACAGGAGCTTGTAGCATTCCAAATACACTGAGTAATCGATTACAAAATGTGGTAATCAATTATTTAATACAAACTTAAGGTTTTCAAACACATCGTGTAATCGATTACTGGAAATGGTAATCGATTAAAGCAGGAAGATGGCTTTTTCAATTAAGCCTGTGTAATAGATTACAATACTTTGGTAATCGATTCTTCCAGCATGACTTAAAATCATATATAGCTTTGTAATTGATTACTACCCATTAATAATCGATTAAAGTGTTCAACAAGGCAGTTTATATAAAACAAAGGTCAAATAATTAATTATTCTGATAGGTAATCGATTACATTGTTCTTGAAAGCTTTTCCATAATGGACTAAGAACAAAATAATCGATTATACCTTTAAGGTAATCGATTAAATCAGTACAAAAACCATTTTTCCAAAAACCTTTGATTCAAATAAAAAACTTAGTCATTTTACTAAAGCCTTGTGATTTTTATTAATCAAATTAATTGAATTATAGAATGATATGAATGCAATGCTCTTGGATCACCAGAATTGCTTTTCTCTTACTCATTTCACACTAATTAATCTTCAAGGTATCCATTGCATGTTGAAAGCTCAAAACCAATGCTTGATTCCTTGCATTCTTTAAGTAGCTCCCTCTGAATCCAACACTTGAGTCTTATCAATGGCTTCTCAATGCTATTGTGGTGATTCTTCCTAGGCTTATTAGAAAGCTTTTTTGTGGTGCCATCCATCTTCATCCCTAACCTTTCTTCCATCTTCCATTGTTGAATTAAAAGCTTAAAAACAACCCCAAATTCTTGTGAAAGTGCAGAAGTTAAAGTTCTTGAAGTTTGCTTGAAGATTGAGTTTCATTGCAAGGTAGATTTGGGAAAACTAATGGCTATGGGTTCAGCTATACATCATAGCTACATCACAGCCATACATCATGTGGTATCTAGAGCCTAATTCTTGTGCAATTCTTCTTCAAGTTCTGTTCATAAAAGTTCTTCAAAGGTAAAATTTTGCAACTTTGAAAATTTGAAAAATCCATTTCAATTCCTTGTTCCTTGTTGATTTTCATGTGAATCTTGGTAGGTTGGCTTTGTGATTTGTTCTGCCACCTACCTTAGTAGACTTCTTCAAGTTTTGTGTGAAATTTTTGTTTTCATGTTCTTCATGTGTTCTTGAAAAATTTCTAATTTTCTAGTCTTGATTCTTGTCAATTTTTGTTTGTAGTGTTTTTTGTGTTGTATGACCACTTGTTTTGTTTCTACTCTCATGCCTAAACTGAATTGAGTTGTTAGAAGAAAATTTTACAATTGTTATACATCATATTTTAGTGATTCATTGAATTTCTTTAAGAATTTTTAAACTTGTGCAAAAGAAAAGCAAAAGCTTACAAAAAAATTTTGTGAAATAAGCAATCAAAAGCAAAAGAAAAATACATCAAGTGGTATCAATTGGTACATCCAAAGACATTATTGACTTACGGCTGGAATAATACAAAAAAAAAAGAACTTAGAAGCATAGCAAAGTACAAAAGCTACAAGTTCAAATTTCCTTTGACCCACAAAATTACATGAACTTGTATAACATGCAAATTTGATGAAATTTGGCTTCTAGCAATTGAATTTACTTGCCATATCCTTACTTGTGCAATTTGGTATAACCCATAGTATTCCTTGAGTTGTCTCATAAATTCCAATTAGAGTTGTGCTTTTCTAAAAAAATTTCTTATGTTGCTTGTCTCTTAAAATTTCCAAGGTTTTGTCTTAGAGTTTTCTTGCTCTTGGACTCTTGAGTTTAGCCTAGAATCATTTCCTATTTCACTATAGTAAAGAAGCTTGATTTGAATAGATGTTTTTGCTTAAGAACTAAAGAGTGGAAAAAAGCAAGATAGAACATTATAGAAAGAGCCTAGATAAAGTGTGCAAACACGAGGGAGAGTGACAAAGGGTGAGAATTTCCTTATATACTTGTGTTTTTGCTAACCATTTTTTTAAGGATGAGCTCAATAGTGAACTTGAATTATCTCAATTAACTCATAGTGAAGATGCAGATAAAAGGCATAAGAGTATAGCATTAAAAGCTGCACCTTCAAACATTGAAAGAGAAGATGATTCAAGTGAAGATGATGATAATGAGAACATGAATCTCATAGTAAGGAAATTTACCAAGTTTTTGAGGAAGAATAAAAACAGAAGCCAACCACAACAAAAGAAAAGAAGTGATAGCACCTACAAGAACAACAACCCCTCCTCCATCACTTGCTTTGAATGTGGAAAGCAAGGACACATAAAGTCAGAATGTCCCTCATTAACAAAGAAGCCACAAGTTGAGAAGAGATAAAAAATGGATGGAAAGCCTAGAAAAGCTTATATTGCTTGGGAGGACAATGAATCCACAAGTTTTGAATCCTCTTCAGAAAAAGAAGTAGAAGCTCACCTATGCCTTACATCTACCATTTGTGAAGAAGAAGAAACATCGAGTATAGAATCAGAGGTAAATTCTGAATTTGAAAATGTAATTGATGCTTTTTCATAAGATGCACTGTGAAGCTCAAAAACTAGCAAAAGCAAACAACAAGCTTAAGAGTGACTTAAGATGGCATGTATCCAAGCTTGCTGAATTGCAGGAAGAACTTCGTAAATTGAATGAAGAACATGACAAGCTTCTTTCAAGTTACAAGGAAAATGGATGTACATGTTCTTTAGCCAACTCTAAGATTGATAAATACAATGAATTGCAGAAAGAATTTGATGAGTACAAGCTGAGTAAAGGAAAAGAAAATATGAGCTTGCAAACTGAAAATAGGTATTTGGTTGATTTGCTAAGAAAGTATTACAAAGGCAAATGTAACTTAGATGAAATGCTAAGTGTTCAAAAATATGCTGGTGATACTTATGGTTTGGGATATAAACATGGTGCTAGAAATCAAAGAAAGCTTGTGATTGTACCTCCAAAACATAAGTACCAAAGGCAGCACAATCAACCAAATATCTATCATAGATTTACTCATGCTAAAACATCAAAATCTCCAACTTGAAATTATTGTATGTTAAAAGGTCATACTTCATATAAGTGCTTTGTTAGAAGGTTTTATGTTCCAAATGGTGAATGCATATAGGTTGAGAAAAGAAAGAAAGAAACTAACCCCTTTGGACCCAACTTAAATTTGGGACCCTATTTCTCTCTTTAATTTGATTTGTGCATATGTGTCATAGAGAAAAATCATCAATATGGCACCTAGATAGTGGATGCTCTAGACACATGACCGAAGACATATCCATGCTCACATATGTAGTACTTGAAGAAATAGGGTCGCCTGGGTGAGTTAAAAACTTAAGGCAGAAGTTTTCTTTTGGCTAAGTCGGTTCCTAGGCCTGATTTGCTTGTAACACCTCCCCTGCTTGCTATGTGAGCCATTGTTGCTTGTTTTGATTATCCGGAAGCCTCAAAAATCCACGGAAACTATCAAAATACAAACATATTTGGATTAATCTCCTGAAATAACTTAAAAACAAGTACTAGATGCTATGTTACTAGGTTTACGGAAATTTATAAGCTAAGTTAATGAAATCAAAAAGATAAGTGCCAGTATTTGAAACATGCATTTTATTGAAATGTGGCACTTATCATGGAGCCACATTCAAAGAGATATAGTTGGGGGAAGAAGGCAAAGAGTAACTTCTTGGGAAGATTTGAAAGCAAGTTTGAGAGGGAGATTTGTTCCAGCTTATTATTCAAGAGATGTTCACAATCTTCTTCAAAGACATTTCCAAAGTTCCAAGAGTGTTGATGAATATTACAAGGAAATGGAGTTGATGATGATGAGAGCTGGAATTGTAGAACATAAAGAAGCAACTATGGCTAGGTTTATTCATGGTTTGAATAGAGAAATTCAAGATGTGGTAGAGCTATATTCTTATGACACAATTGAGGACCTAGTGCATAAAGCTCAAAGGGTGGAACAAAAAATGAAAAGGAGGAAAATTCCCTATTCCAAGTCTAGTGGGCTGCAACTTCTAGTTGGAGAGATAATCCAAAAGGGGAGAGTTCTCAAGTTAAAAGAAGAGAATAGAAGGTAGAAAACCAAGTAAAAAGATTGAACAATTAACTCCAACAAAAACGGGAAACATCAAATGCTTCAAGTGTCTAGGAAGAGGACATATTGCTTCTCAATGTCCTAATAAAAGAACTATGATTTTGCTAGAGGATCGGAAGGTTACAAGTGAATCTTCAAGTTATGCATCTAGTTCTTCAAGTGAGAAAGAAACGACACTTACACTTGTGGAGGCCGAAGAGGGAGATCTTTTGATGGTTAGAAGAATGTTGAGTAATTTTTGCCTAGATAAAGAGGAGAATCAAAGAGAAAATATTTTTCACACAAGATGCTTGGTTAGAGACAAAGTATGTTCACTCATCATTGATGGTGGGGGTTGTACTAATGTAGCCAGCACAAGAATTGTGGAGAAATTACACTTGCCAACCATAAAACATCCAAAGCCATACAAGCTACAATGGCTTAGTGAAAGTGGAGAAGTGGTGGTAAATTCTCAAGTGCTCATTCCTTTTTCTATTAATGCTTATCATGATAAAGTTCTTTGTGATATTGTTCCTATGGAGGCTGGTCATATCCTTCTTGGTAGACCATGGCAATATGATTGGAAAGTTGTACATGATGGCAAGGAAAATACTTTTGAGTTTAAGCATAAAGGCAAGAAAATTATTTTGAGACCATTGACTCCTAGACAAGTGTGTGATGATCAAATTAAGATGAAAGAAAAAAGAATAAAAGAGTTGAAAAAAATTACTGCACTTGAAAAGAAAAAAAAAAAGAGTGTTGTAAAAAAAAGGAAAGGAAAAAGAAAATAGTAACAAAAAAATTCATGAGATAAAAGAGAGCTTATTTTTGAGTGAAAAGCAAGTGAAGAGAGTGTTATTGGCTCAACAACCTCTTTATTATATGCTTCCTAACTCTCTTTGTTTACATGTTGAAAAGCAAGGTGAAAGTTTGCCCAAAGCTATGCAATCTCTTTTGGAAGAGTATCAAGATGTTTTTCCAAAGGAAATTCCAAATGGCTTACCTCCTTTAAGAGGTATAGAGCATCAAATAGATTTGATTCTGGCTTGTTCACTTCCTAATAGGCCAGCCTACAAGACTTCACCAATGGAAGCAAAGGAGATTCAAAGCAAAGTGGAGAAGTTACTTGAGAAGGGATGGATTTGTGAGAGCATGAGCCATTGTGCTATGCCTATCATTGTTGTGCCTAAGAAGGAGGGAACTTGGAGGATGTTTACAGATTGTAGGGAAATCAATAACATCACCATAAGGTATAGACATCCTATCCCTAGACTTAATGATCTTTTAGAAGAATACATGGTGCTACTATTTTCTCTAAAATTGATCTTAAGAGTGGATATCATCAAATAAGGATGAGGGAAGGGGATGAATGGAAAACGGCTTTCAAAACAAAATTTGGACTTTATGAATGGTTAGTTATGCCTTTTGGTTTAACTAATGCACCAAGTACTTTCATGAGTCTTATGAATCATGTTCTTAGACATTTCATAGGTAAATTTGTGGTAGTATATTTTGATGACATTCTTGTGTATAGTGCTAATTTGGATGATCATTTAATGTATGTCAAGGATGTTTTAGAGGTGCTAAGAAAGGAAACATTGTATGGAGCAATTGATAAATGTTCTTTTTGCACTTCACAAGTTATGTTTCTAGGTTTTGTAGTAGGTGCCCAAGGAGTCCAAGTGGATCAAGAGAAAGTGAAAGTTATAATGGAGTGGCCAACTCCAAAGAATGTGAAAGATGTGAGAAGTTTCCATGGTTTAGCTAGTTTCTATAGGAGATTTGTGAAAGATTTTAGTACTATTGCTTCTCCTTTGAATGATTTAATGAAAAAGACCATGAACTTTTCTTGGGAACAAGAGCATGAGATTGCTTTCCAAACATTGAAGGATAAGTTATCTAATGCACCTATTCTTGCATTGCCTAATTTTAATGCTTCTTTTGAATTAGAATGTGATGCATCTAATATAGGTATTGGGGGGTTTTAATTCAAGATAAACATCCCATTGCTTATTTTAGTGAGAAATTAAAGGGTGCATGTTTGAACTATTCCACTTATGATAAACAATTGTATGCACTTGTGAGAGTTTTGCAAACTTGGCAACATTATCTTTTACCTAAGGAATTTGTGATACATAGTGATCATCAGTCTCTTAAATATTTGAAAAGTCAAGGTAAACTCAACAAGAGACATGTTAAGTGGGTTGAGTTCATTGAACAATTTCCTTATGTAATTAAACACAAGCAAGGAAAGTTGAATGTAGTGGCGGATGCCCTTTCAAGAAGGCATTGCTTGATTTCTATGCTTGAGACTAAATTGCTTGGATTTAATCACATAAAGGAGTTGTATGTAAGTGATAATGAATTCTCTAGTATTTTTGCTTTGTGTGCAAAAGGAGCTCATCAAGGATACTTTAGACATAATGGTTTCTTTTTTAAAGACAAGAAACTATGTGTTTCTAAAAGTTTTTTGAAAGAACTTTTCATAAGGGAAGCTCATGAAAATAATTTAATGGGTCACTTTGGGGTGGATAAAACTTTGGCTATGTTATATGAACATTTCTTTTGGCCAAAAATGAAGCATGATGTACACAGATTTATTTCTCAATGCATTGTTTGTCATAAAGCTAAATCTAAATTCATGCCTCATGGTTTGTATACACCTTTGCCTATTCCTAACTCTCCTTAGATTGATATCAATATGGACTTTGTCCTTGGTCTTCCAAGATCCAAGAGAGAAAGGACTCTATTTTTGTTGTGGTTGATAGGTTCTCAAAGATGGCACACTTTATACCTTGCCATAAAAGTGATGATGCTTGTGAAGTGACTAATATTTTCTTCAAAGAGGTAGTGAGACTACATGGACTACCAAGAAGTATTGTGAGTGATAGAGACACCAAGTTCCTTAGTCATTTTTGGAAAACATTGTGGGGTAAGCTTGGTACTAAACTTTTATTTTCATCAACTTGTCACCCACAAACGGATGGTCCAACCGAAGTGGTAAATAGGACCTTGGGGCAACTTCTTAGATGCTACATCAAAAGTAATTTGAAATCTTGGAAGGAATGTTGAGCTCACAGAATTTTCTTATAATATAGTAGTTAATAGTACTACTTCTATGTCTCCTTTTGAAGTTGTTTATGGCTTTAATCCTTTAACTCCTCTTGATTTATTGCCATTACCTAACACATCTTCTGTGATTAATCGTGATGCTTTGTCTAAAGCTTCTTATGTTAGGAAGATGCATGAACAAGTGAAAGCAAATGTGGAGAGGAAAATGGAAAAATATGCCAAGCAAGCCAATAAGCACAAAAAGCAAATGATACTCAAGGAAGGAGATTTGGTGTGGCTTCATTTGAGAAAAGATAGATTTCCTCATGAAAGGAAATCCAAGCTTCAACAAAGAGGAGATGGGCCTTTTAAGATTTTAGAAAAGATTAACAACAATACTTATAAACTTTAATTGCCTAATGAATATGGTGTTAGTAATACTTTTAATGTTGGTGATCTTTCCTTGTATGATGTAGGTCCAAATGAAGAAATAAACTTGATGACAAGTTCTTTTCAAGAAGGAGGGGAGGATACAATCCTAAAACCAAGGCAAGTGAAGGAAGACTTGGAATTACACATGGAAGAACTTCCTTTGGTGATTAAAGGGCCAATGACAAGGGCTAGGGCTCAAACACTCCAAGATCATATACAATTTAGCTTCTATCTCTTAGAGAATTGTAAGGACCCTCATTCATGGCGCCTGGTTTTAGGTGTGGCGCGGGTCGCGCCAGGGCTGGCGCTGGTGGCGCCAGACCCACTGGAATGTGGCGCCAAGAGCGTCAGAATGGCACTGGCAGCGCCAAATGCTCGGGAAGTTGACGCCTGAGGCGTCAATATGGCGTGAGGGGTGCCAGATGTTTTCCAGCCCGTGCGGTTAGCGCCATGGTTGGTGCGGGAAGTGGCCTGGAAAACCAATTCTCTCTGGTTTTCACGCGGGCAGCGCCAGGTGTGGCGCGGATAGCGTCAGTTGGTCGATGGGGTTGGCGCGGATGGCACTAGTGTGGCGCGGATGGCGCCACAAGTTCGGGAAGTTGACGCTGATGGCGTGGGGATGGCGCTGTTGGTGCCAGAGCACCGCCATTGTGGCGCGGATCACGCCAGACCTCGGGTAGGCCCAGTATAAAAGGGCTAAAACGCGAAAACTGAGGGAGAAAACTGAGGCCAAACCTCCATTGTTGACATCCCCAAGCTTCTTAGCACCTCTTTGCTTGATCTAAACACCTCCCTACGACCTGTGATTGTGAGAGAAACACTTAGAAAGCTTCAATCCGTCATCCTTTCTCTTAAAACCTCTTGTGAGTGAGAGTTTGATTTCTCAAGAGGAAAACTCAGAGAACTCGAGAGTGGCCGAGACCCAAGGCTTGGAACGGACACCAGAGCTCGAGAAAGCTATCCTGAGGCCTTTCTGGTCGCTACTTAGGTAAGGAACTCGAGTTTCCTCAGTTATGTTTAGGACTTGGGGTTCCCTGTGAATAGTGACCCATATGAGCTGGGGCTAGAATTAGCCCAGGGTCCTGTAGAGAAACTTGCTTAGAATGGTTTATTGATGAAGGATTAGCTTTCAGTTTTTGATTTAGGGAACTTTGAATCATCGCTCTGTGTAGGCATGTGTGACTGATGCAGAGTCACTTGTTGTTGGTTTTCTGACATGCTAGAGCCTTGATTATGGCTGTTATGAGCCTGAAACGCTAGATGAACGGTACTTTGAGTGAGACTCAGACCGTTCCAGTGATATTTGAATTATGGGCTAATGTTTGCCAGAGCTTATATGTATAGGTTGTGCATTGAGTCTGGGATGACTCAGATGCGTGGTATGCAGCCTTGAGAGACCTTATAAAGGATTATGATGGCCTGGTGTGCGTTGGGCTGAAATGGTGGAACCCTAGGATAGGGGAATTCTGTATATGATATGTTCTGTGTTTGAATGCCTGTGGATTGATTTTGATATTAGTATATGCCTTGATTAGGGCGTGATATTGAGACTGTTGGTGGCGGGAGCCACAGACCAGGGAAAGAACTGCAGAGTGATACTTTGCTAGGTAAGTTCTGAGTCCCTGGGAAATGATTTTCCACTTGGTTGCACACCACATTCCGGGGGAGTGGTGGTCAATAATGCATGCATTGATTGTCGCATACTTATATTACTATGTGTGCATTTGTGCCTGGTTGTGCTATGAACTGTGAAAGGCATTGAGGGTTCTCTGCCATGTATTGAGGGCATTGAGGGTTCTCTGCCAAGGGCATTGAGGGTTCTCTGCCATGTGGAATCGGCATTGAGGGTTCTCTGCCAGGGCATTGAGGGTTCTCTACCATGGATGTGGAGCAGATAACTGCTCATGCGTATGAGGGCCAGGCCAGGAGGCCAGATTTAATGTGTGTGCTTGTCTGATGTTTGTATTGTGAATTGTGGGACAGGGTGGGGATGATTTCCCAAGGACCCTAAGCTTACTGAGATATGTATCTCACCCCATGTGGGGATTTATGATTTCAGGTGACTCTTCAGGCAGAAGAGAGCAGTCTCAGAGCAGGAGGCCCGAGTAGAGACATTTCTGCTCGGCTGAGAGCAGCAGATGGAGCTTGAAGGCTCAGTTTTGATTTTGTTTATGTTTTGTACCCTTGAGAAGGGTTGTATAGTTTTGTAAACCCTCGGTGAAGGCTGATATGATTTGTATCACCACGGTGTGGTGAAGATACTGATGTATATGGCTATGTACAGAACTATTTATGATATGTTATGAGATTCCTCCTGAGTATATTCCTAATGTAAATGTTTATCTGCCTATGTTTAAGTATGAGAAACTGGATCAGCAGGGGTGTGTCTTTTGATCTTGTGTGTGTGTTTTATGTGATGTGTTTTATTTCATACATAATGAATCGAGAAAAGCGATTCTTTGCTTCCGCTGAATTTTATATTATGTTTTTAAGCGCTAATCTGATATGATTAATGATAACGCACTGGAGGCCTACGGGGTGTTACAAGAATCATGAAGAAGGCTACAAAATATTGTACTTATCTGTTGTAATCAATTAAATACTTTGGATAAATGTTAGATTTGTAAATAGCTCTGCTGTAATCGATTATTCCGTCTTGTAATCGATTACATGGAAGTGTGAGTTCCTGTGATAATCAATTATTCCGTTTTGTAATCGATTACAAGGAAGTGAGAGTTCCTGTGATAATCGATTATTTGGTGAAATAATCGATTACTTTGTTCATGAATCAGCTTCCAAGCCTGATATGAAGAAATAATTGATTACCAAGATTTCAAATACAAGGTCAATGTTAACAGTTGGGATCAAATACCCACTCAAATCAAAAAGGGGCTAAATGGTGTTTTGGGAGTTCACATCAAAAGACATCATTTTAAAATTCCTATCACACCAATGTGACCAAGGTTCAAAAAGGATCACAAAAATGACATCAATTTCATAAAAAGAAAACTTTTACAACATCTCATTTTCAAAGGGTTTTCAAAGAAAGTATAGAAACAACCAAAAATGGTACCCAAATCGCAAGAGATATCAATCGAGGCTTCAAACTAGCTAAAAGAAGACAAGGAAACCATGGTTACAACAAAGAATCCAAGAAAGAAGGTTTGGAAGCTCCATTCTATACCAAATCCTTGGGTCGATTTTTGAAGATTCCACTCTGATTAAAGTGTTCCTCTCTGTACGGTGGTTCAACGGCAAGAAACGACGGCTCGTGGCGATCACCAGTGGCCATGGGTGGTGGAGGAGGAAAGGGAGGGGGTTGGGTGCTGTTTGGGGGAGAGAGAAAGGCCATCTTTCAAGTTTGGACGTTTCTGGTACTATTTTTCACCACCTTGACTCTCCCAGACAAGCAAAAATGCCGACAAAATTCTCATGGGTGAGTTGACCCAATTCTATAATTTATGCTTCAGTGAAAAATTAATTTCTCACACTTCAAATGTTATATGGTCAATCCCAACGGTAAAAAATTTCATGTGTGGGTGAGGCTCCGTTCTCAACCAAATCCTCAGGTTGAGTTTTGAAGATTCCGCTCTGATTAAAGTGTTCCTCTCTGTACGGTGGTTCAATGACAAGAAACGGTGTCTCGTGGCAATCAACAATGGCCATGGGTGGTAGAGGAGGAAGGGGAGGGGGTTGGGTGCTGTTTGGGGGAGAGACAAAGGCCATTTTTCAAGTTTAGACGTTTCTGGTACTATTTATCACTGCCTTGACTCGCCCAGGCGAGCAAAAATGCCTGCAAAATTCGCTTGGGTGAGCTGGCCCAATTCTAGAATTTCTTTTTTAGTGAAACATTAATTTCTCATACTTCAGATGTTTTTTGGTCAATCCCAACGGTAAAAACATTCATGTGTGGGTGAGGTTCCGTTCTCTACCAAATCCTCGGGTTGAGTTTTGAAGATTCTGCTCCGATTACAGTGTTCCTCTCCTTACGATGGTTCAACGGCAAGAAATGGTGGCTCGTGGCAATCAATGGTGGCCATGGGTGGTGGAGGAGGAAGGGGAGGGGGTTGGGTGCTGTTTGGGGGAGAGAGAAAGGCCATTTTTCAAGTTTTCTAGTACTATTTATCACCGCCTTGACTCGCCCAGACAAGCAAAAATGCCTGCAAAATTCGCTTGGGTGAGCTGACCCAATTCTAGAATTTCTACTTCAGTGAAAAATTAATTTCTCACACTTCAGATGTTTTTTGATCAATCCACTAAAGAATATGAATATCTCACACTTAACCAAGAGGGGGGTGAATTGGTTAAACCTTGGTAAATTAAAATTTCTTTAATCAAAATCAGAGTTCCTAGAATCTTTATCACTTTTGAAAACCAAGAAACCTTATTCAATCAAGTAGTTCAGCCCCAAGGAATTCAATGAATCAAAACTAACTTTGTTGGTCAAGCAATTTAATCAAGAACACAATGAATATAAGAGTTAAGGAATAGAAAAGCAAAACACAAACAAATTTATACTGGTTCACTTCAACACTAGAAGCTACATCCAGTTTTCTTCCAACCAACACTAGGTTAGAGTTTCACTATTATAATTTTCAGTTCTTACAATCAATTACAATGTCTCCCTTTATCAACCCTAGATAAAGAACAAAAATCTAAAACCCTATTAGATTCTAAGAGACAAGAACTTGAGAACACTACTTAGTTCTTCCACCTAGAGAACCCCTTCTCTAGTTTCAAGCAAGAACCCAATTACGATAGCCAAATCACAAATAAAATACAAAACAAAAATTACAATCAGATTAAGGAGAGAAACAACCTAATGATCCAATAATGCAATGCAAAATGAAGTTACCAAATCAGATTGAATGATTACACATCAATTAGCACAGCTTTCCTAAATCTTGAAATGGTTTCAAGCTCCAAGAATGAGTAAAACACACATGATCAAAGCACAATGGAGCATGGGATGATTAAACCCTTAGAAAACATTTTAAAATGCTCACAAGACCGTTTTAGCTCAAAAAATAAGTATGGGTAATGTTCCACAAAGTTAAAAAATCAGCTGAGCATCAATCCTATTTATAACAAACTTTTGTAACTGCCCGTAATCGATTAAACGCGCCCAATAATCGATTAAAATGCTCATGTAATCGATTAAATAAACCTTGTAATCGATTAAAATGTTCAACATAGTTTCTGGGAATGAGCAACAAGCAAAATAATCGATTATTCCGTCCCGTACTCGATTAAGACAGGAAACTCCAAAATATCAAAATACATAATGTAATCGATTAAAGCAGGAGTCTTTAAAAAACTGAATGAACTATGTAATCGATTACGATATGTGGTAATTGATTAAACCAGCAAGACTTGTAAGCATTAACATACAGTGTAATCGATTATGAAATGTGGTAATCAATTAAAGTAGGAAGACGGCTTTTCCAATTAAGCCCGTGTAATCGATTACGATACATAGGTAATCGATTATTCCAGCACAACTCAAAATCATATATAGCTATGTAATCGATTACTACCCATTAATAAGTGATTAAAATGTTCAACAAGGCAGTTTATATGAAAACAAAGGTCAAATAATCGATTATTCCGATAGGTAATATCGTTCTTTAAAGCTTTTCCATAATAGACTAAGAACAAAATAATCGATTAAGTCTTTAAGCTAATCGATTAAACCAGTAGGAAATGTATTTTTCCAAAAAAACTTTGAATCAAATCAAAAGCTTAATCAAATAACTAAAGCCTTGTGATTTTTATGAACCCAATTAATTTAATTATGGATTAAGATGAATGCAATGCACTTGGATCACCAGAATTGATTTTCTCTTACACATTTCACACTAATTAATCTTCAAGGCATCCATTGCAAGTTGAAAGCTCAAAACCAATACTTGAATCACAATTCCTTTGCATTCTTTAAGTAGCTCCCCCTAAATCCAACAAATCCCAATGGTAAAAACTTTCACGTGTGGGTGTGGCTCCGTTCTCTCCAAATCCTCGGGCTGAGTTTTGAAGATTCTGCTCCGATTAAAGTGTTCCTCTCTGTACGGTGGTTCAACGGCAAGACACGATGGCTCGTGGCGATCACTGGTGGCCATGAGTGGTGGAGTAGGAAGGGGAGGGGGTTGGGGTGCTGTTTGGGGGAGATAGAAAGGCCATATTTTGAGTTTGGACATTTCTGGTACTACTTTTCACTGCCTTGACTCTCCCAGGCGAGAAAAAATGCTTGCAAAATTCTGCTGGGTGAGTTGACCCAATTCTAGAATTTACGCTTCAGTGAAAAATTAATTTCTCACACTTCAAATGTTATATGGTCAATCCCAACGGTAAAAACTTTCATGTGTGGGTGAGGCTCCGTTCTCTACCAAATCCTCGGGTTAAGTTTTGAAGATTCCTCTCCGATTAAAGTGTTCCTCTCTGTACGGTGGTTCAACGACAAGAAACGGTGTCTCGTGGCAATCAACAATGGCCATGGCTGGTAGAGGAGGAAGGGGAGCGGGTTGTGTGCTGTTTGGGGAAGAGACAAAGGCCATTTTTCAAGTTTGGACGTTTCTGGTACTATTTATCACTACCTTGACTCGCGCAGGCGAGCAAAAATGCCTGCAAAATTCGCCTGGGTGAGCTGGTCCAATTCTAGAATTTCTGCTCCAGTGAAAAATTAATTTCTCACACTTCAGATGTTTTTTCGACAATCCCAACGGTAAAAACATTCATGTGTGGGTTAGGCTCTTGAAGATTCCGCTCCGATTAAAGTGTTCCTCTCTGTACGGTGGTTCAACGGCAAGAAATGGTGGCTCGTGGCAATCAACAGTGGCCATGGATGGTGGAGGAGGAAGGGGAGGGGGTTGGGTGCTGTTTGGGGGAGAGAGAAAGGCCATTTTTCAAGTTTTCTGGTACTATTTATCATCGCCTTGACTCGCCCAGACGAGCAAAAATGCCTGCAAAATTCGCCTGGGTGAACTGACCCAATTCTAGAATTTCTGCTTCAATGAAAAATTAATTTCTCACACTTCAGATGTTTTTTGATCAAACCACTAAAAAATATGAATATCTCACACTTAACCAAGAGGGGGGGTGAATTGGACGTTTTTGGTACTATTTATCACCGCCTTGACTTGCCCAGGCGAGCAAAGATGCCTGCAAAATTCGCATGGGCGAGCTGACCCAATTCTAGAATGTATGCTTCAATGAAAAATTCATTTCTGACGCTTCATATGTTATTTGGTCAATCCCAATGGTAAAAACTTTCATGTATTTTTTAGTCAACTCTTGTTTGAAAAGAGTTGTGTTTTTTTAATCAACTCTTTCTTAGTTAGTCCCTTGATTCTTTTTGTTGGTCATGTAATTCCAAACGTAAATATTTGTAAATACAATTAGATTATGTTCTGACATGTGAATGATATGTAAAGTTTTAAATGTACATCCATATGTATCCATGTGAATTATGATGATATTGAGACGATGTGATGTGGATGTTGATAATGACATTGATGAGAGATAATGTTGATGTGAACAATGTCATTGTGTGATGTGGATATACCCTTGCCAGGAAAGATGTGTTCCTAGGCAGGTCATGCATTGATGGTGTAAGGACCCTCAGTGTGGCGCGGTTGGCGCCAGATCCCGTGCGGTTAGCGCTGGGATCCTCAGCAGAAAAACCCTGCCAAGGGTGTGGCGCGGGTAGTGCCACGAATGGCGCTGATGGCACCAGACCCACTGGAATTCCACGCCCAGAGCGCCAGAGCCACGCAAGAAGTGCCATGGTCTCTGGAATGTGGCACCAAAAGCGCTAGATTCTCTGGAAGTTCACGCCTGGGGCGCCAGTTGTGGCTCTAGGGGCGCCATATTTTCCAGCCGGCGCGGATAGCGCCAGAGGTTGAGGGAGGTTGGCGCTGGTGGCGCCAGTGTGGCGCTGGGGGCGCCACAGGTTCTGGAAGCTGGCGCTGGGGACGCGGGAGTGACGCTTGGAGCGCCAGGCCCATCGCCATGGTGGCGCGATCAGCGCCAGAGGTGGCGCGATCCTTGCCAAACCTCGGGCAGGCCTAATATATAAAGGCCAAAACGCGAATTTGAAGGAAAATTAACTCCTTCTTCTTCCCCAACGCCCAAACCTCCATTGATGCTTGCCCAAGCTTCCTAGGACCTATTTTCTTGACTTAGACACCTCCCTACGACCTTTAATCTTGAGAGAAACACATTTGAGTGCTTTAATCCTTCATCAATCCCCTTGGAAACCCCTCTTTGAGTGAGAATCCATTTCTCAAGGGAAGGCTCAGAAACTTGAGTTTGGCAAGGACCCAAGGCTTAGCACGGACACTAGAGCTTGAGGAAGCTGTCCTTCAGCCTTTCTGGTCCCCACTGAGGTAAGAAACTCGAGTTTTCTCGGTTATTTTAGGATTTTGGGTTTTCTGTGAATAGTGACCCATATGAGCTAAGGCTAGAATTAGCCCAGGGTCCTGTAGAGAAACTTGCTTAGAATGGTTTAGTGATGAAGGATTAGCTTTCAGAATTTGAATTGGTTAACTTTGAATCTTGGCTCTGTGTTAGTCATGTGTGGCTGTGTGATGAGTCACTTGATGATTATGTTACACGCTAGAGCCTTGATTATGTTTGTATTGAGCCTGAGAGGCTAATTGAATGGTGCCTTGATTAAGGTTTAGACCGTTCCAGTGATAATTGAGTTATGAGGCTGATGAGAGCTTATGCTTTGAAATGCATTCTGCATTGAGTCTGTGATGACTCAGATGCTTTGTATGCAGCCCGGATGGACCTTGAAGGGTCTGTGAGTAGCCTAGTAAGGGCTTGACTTGATTGAACCCTAGGATAGGGGAATTCTGATATGATATGTTTTTGTACTTGGATGCTTGTGGATTGGTTTTGATATGGATATATGCCTTGATTAGGACTTGACACTGAGAGTGTCGGTGGCGGGAGCCCCAGAGCAGGGAAAGAACTGCAGAGCGAGGCTTTGCCAGGTAAGTTCTGCGTCCTTGGGGGATGATTTCCCACACCACACTCCGGGGGAGTGGTGGTCATATTCATGATGCATGCATTTGGTTGTTGCATCCTCATAATGATATGTGTGTGCATCTGTGCTTGCTATGTGATATGATTGTGATAGATCTATTGGCCAATAGATAGATATCGACCTCCCTAGGAGATGGTTTCCTCCTAGTATGGTTGGCTCATGGTTGAGGTAGCTCCCACGGAATTGGTTCCCACAGGCCATGGGGATAGAAGTTGAGGTAGCCCCTTCTATTCTCGGAGGTACCATATATGTGCATCCATGCGAAGGGTTAGCACCCAATGGGATGGCACAGGTGTGAGTTTCCAGTCTCACATTGATTTAGGCGTTGAGGTAGCTCCGCCATGTTTGGATGTTTAATATATTGTTGTGAGGGCCAGAGGGCCGGGCCAGTGGGCCATTTGCTTGTGATTGCTTGATTTGTGTTTCATGGAAAGTGGGCCAGGGTGGAGGAGATGCCTCCAAGGAGCCTGAGCTTACTGAGATGTGTATCTCACCCCGTTTGGGGATTTATCTTTACAGGTGACTCTTCTGGAAGAGGAGAGCAGTCTTCGGGCAGGAGGCCCTAGTGGAGACATGTCTGCTTGGCCGGTGGCAGTAGAGGGAGCTTGAAGGCTCAGTTTTGTTTTGATTATGCTTTGTACCCTTGAGAAGGGATGGTGTGTGTGTACACCTGAGTGTTTAGTTTTTGTATACCCTCGGTGAGGGCAGTTATTCTTTTGTATCACCACGGTGTGGTGTGAGACTGTTGTATATATGTATATACAGAACTGATGATGATATGATATATGATGTTCCTCCTGAGTATGCTTTTAATGTTTCTGTTTATCTGCCTATGTTTAAGTATGAGAAACTGGATTAGCAGGGGTGTGAAAATCTGTCTTGTGTGTATGTTTTATGTGATGTGCTTTTATTCCATACATAATGTAATCAAGAAATACGGTCAATTGCTTCCGCTGAGTTTTATATTATGTTTATAAACGCTAATCTGATATGATTAAAGATAACGCACTGGAGGCCTATGGGGTGTTACATTTAATGGTATCAGAGCGGTTTCTTGATAAGAACATTATGTATGGAACTTGTTTTGGTGCTTGACTGTGGTTGTTTGGCATGAGCATTGCATGGGGGTACATTAACTGTGGGCCTGATCAACTCACTGTGTGATGTACATGTGTAGTGCCATGGTGAGACCTAGAAGCACTAGTGGGGCTACCAATGCGCAGCCTGATCCAGTAGCGGCTGCACTAGCCGCCATGCAGCAAGAGTTAGCTGCTAATAGGCAGATTCAGGCAGATATGCAGCAAGAGATGGCTGCTAACAGACAGACTCAAGGGGAGATGCAGCGAGAGATGGATGCTACCCGAGAGGTTAATGAAGCCTTGATGAAGGCTAATCATGATTTGCTAGAGGAGGTGAAGAACCTTAGGAGGGATGATCGAGTATCCTCCACACCTCCTACCCATGATGGCGAGGGTAGTCGCCAGCAGACTGGTGGGAGCCACCAGAGAGGGGACCCGATGTCCTAGGTAGGGGCTGAGAGTGATGCAACAGCCAGAGGGAAAATGTTGATTACCTTCCGGAAGCATGACCCTCCAGTGTTCTCAAGGGGCTATGATCCAGTGGCTGCAGCAAGGTGGCTGCAAGCCTTAGAGAAGATCTTCGAGGTGATGGAGTGCCCCGATCACCAGAGGTTGCTGTATACAACCTATATGCTCCAGGGTGACGCCCATGAGTGGTGGAAGACCACAATTCAGCTTCTGAGAGGCCGGGGAGAGATGATTACCTGGCAGTTGTTCGAGGCCTACTTCTTGGACAGGTATTTTCCCAGAGATGCCCTGGAGCAGAAGCAGGCAGAGTTTGATGGACTCGTCCAGGGGAGCATGACAGTGGACGAGTATCTGGCCCAGTTTAATGAGCTGGCCCAGTATGCACACTTCAGGAGACCTTTGCCCGAAGCTGAGATTCTAGCAGCTAAGTTCCTGAGGGGACTGAGATGATATTCAGGTGTTGGTGGCCGGTAGTGGGTCACGAGATATGGATACCTTGGTGAGGCAGAGTCGCCAAGTGGAGGATATGCTACGGAGACAGAGAGGCAGATAACCTACTCCCTCAGTCAGACAGGAGGGGAGAAGGCCCAGTCGTTCTGGCCCACCCGGAAAGGGGAAGGGCAAGGAGCTGACAGTTTCGATTCCCTCTGACAGATTTAAGAGGGGCTCAGCCCGGAAGAGACCAGTCCCCAAGTGTCCGACTTGTGGGAAGGAATACACGAGAGCATGTTCTTCAAGCCAGATCATCTATTTCCGATGTGGCAAGCCAGGCCACATATCCAGAGAGTGCCCTCGGACAGAGAGTCGGACAAAGGTTGCTCCAGTGGAGATGACGACACCCACAGTAGGACGGGTGTACACTGTAGATGCTAGAGACGCAGCCAGAGCTCCAGACCTGATCAGAGGTACAGTTCTGATCGATGATTGTGATGTTAGAGTATTGTTTGATTCTGGAGCTACACATGTCTTCATACAGGATGTGGTTGTTGATAGACTTCGACTGCCTAAGCTCAGTTTTGCTCCTCTGATGGAGGTTATTACTGCATCTAGAGAGAGATGCCAGGTGAGCACGTGCTGCAAGGACGTGCAGTTTTTGTATGAGGACAGAGCTTATGTGATTGATTTGTTTTGTCTAGCGATGCCTACCCTTGAGATGATTTTGGGTATGGACTGGATGGCCAAGTATGGTATGATGCTAGACTGTTGTCAGAAGAGGGTTGTTATACCTTCTGACGGAACCAGTTTGAGTTCTGCCTCATTCTTATCAGTCTTGCAAGCTCGCAAGGCAATTGATGAGTCACTATTTATTACTATTTACTCATCTTTCTATACTCATTTTAATCCCTAGTTGTGTTTAAATATCTATATTTTGCATTGTTTCTCATTTGGGATTTAATTAGACCGATAATTCGGATTTTAATTAATTTGGATTATTTTAAGTTTAATTATTCTAATTTTTATTTTCAGGGCAGTTTAACAATTAATT